>OZ017739.1:378288624-378541124 GCA_963969285.1 Odontomyia ornata | reverse complement strand
GTGCAGAAAATTAAGGATATTGATAATTTTTATCATTCGCTACCAAAGGACTCGGTACCTCCATCAAATCCTAGAACAGTGCCAACTTATTGGCACTTTTCGTGCGAAAAATTATTTAAACTAAATTTCTCGACACCAATGTATCACATTGAACTGATCGTATTTAGAGAGTCCTTGGAAGGATTAAAATTCTGTTCCGATACATTTTAGACCAATATGTTATCCTTCATTTGAAACCTCTACAATCAAAATCCTTACACGCGTCGATCAGTTATGCTGAAAAATCGGGGTGAAAGTCGGAAATTTTTTAGTTTTAAGGATAAAAGTCCTTTACCGTTACTTGAATTTCTTATCCTTTAAACGGGACCTAACTGGAAGAAAGACGTATCATTTGCCAAAAACAGGACTCTTCTATCTATCTCCGTTTAAAAGTTATGCGTGAACATACAAAAAAAAAAAAGCAAAAAAAAAAAAATATACGCGATGAATTGATAACCTTCTTTCTTTTGGAAGTCGGTTAAAAATAGGGGAAAAACCGTTTACTTCCTAAATGGCATTAAACAGACGTTAATTGGTGTTTTGATGTTGGCCGATGGGATTATGGATGAAAATCCTGATGTTTTTTTTCATACTAACGAAACGCTTGTCACAAGATCCGTTAGAAAATCTTTTTGCTGTAATACGGCAAAAAGGCGGAATCCATCAGGTTTCGAGCAAAATATAATATTATCAAAAATAATGTCATTTAATTTAATAAAGTTTAGTGAAAGAAGCAACTGTGGAGACGATAGTGACACAATGCTTTCCATAAATTTAGATGAAGGAGAAGAAAGCATCCTTGAGTGCACAGAGCTCCAATTAAATGATATTTCGATAGGGCACAATGAAGTCACAGAGAACATGTACATGGATTTGATAGCCGAGGATACATTTGAAAATCTTGGAATCCAAATGGAACTTCCATCAATGAGATACTTTATTGGCTATGTGGCCTTCAAAGTTCTGACAAAACTGAATTGTGAATTTTGTGAAAGTATCACACGCAAGGCTGACGAAGTTCTGAGGTGTCCTTCCGAGCTCTTCATATTTGCCAAAAACTACAGCGCTTCTTCCTCAGATTTCGGGAGTTTATTAGCTCCATCTGATGAGTTTTTTTATGTATGCAAGCGCCACGTTATCTGTTTTATTGAAATTTTTAAAAATAAACCAGAAATAAGAAATATTAAAGAAACAATTATAGCAAATTGTTGCTGACCACACCAGACTGGTTCAATAAAATGGATTCTTGTAATGAACATAAAATCAAATTATTGGAGTTTATGATTTTAGTTTTATTGAGGAAGAATTGGAGCTGGGCTGTAACGAAGAGTGAAAAAAAATCTAACAAAAAACTTCAAATAATTATAGATTAGAAGTCAACGTAAAGAAACAATAAATTATTTCCTGTTATTAGAACCTTGCTCATTAGACTTGATTATACGACACCAAGTTGAAAGTGTATTTATATTCGCTTCCGAATATAGTTCATTCCATTTTCAGACACTAAATAACAAACAACGAATTTCCAATGACTGATGAACCTTTTTGATATGAATATGCATTCTTGTTTCGGATTGTGTTATTACTGGTGCAGCCGGTATCTTTTAGTCCGTCAAAATGATCATGCAAAGGACTATATCTCTAATTCCTTTGCTCGAAAATTTCGACGAAAATTAATATATATTTTTTTCATTTCACAAAGTTATTGACATTTTCTCTAAATGTGTTATTCACTAATCCGAATTGCAATTGCCAAGTTGTAAATTGTTGATGGATGTGGCAGATTTATTGTAATTTTTTAAAAAAACTTGTGGGCTGACTGAGCAATATTCAAAAATTTGGGACAAGTATTCGTTCTTCTTTATTGTATTTCCCATTTTTGCATTTAGAATTATTTTGCCCGTTACATTGGACTCATCACTGATGTTTTGGAAATAAATGATGTTTTTAATCGCGACATGTCAGGTTTTTTTGGAAGCATATATTCGGTTTTGTTATGCTACTTGCTTCGACAGTTTTGTTGTCTTTATGTTCGTGATAATCGCTTTTTGTGTTACATAACTTTCAGTTTTTTTTATATTTTCATATAAAATAATTCGTTTTTATAATTTTTGGCACATTCACAAAAGTCGGTAACGGAATTTGTAGAAGATTGTCTTTTTCGTCGTAGAGATGCTATTTGTTTAAAATATAAGTTGCAATCTTCATTTTCTATTGATGGAAGCAAGTTGGAAACGGCCCTTACCTTTCAATTCTAGGCTCTCATCTGTGAAATTACAGTTTTAAATCCTCAGGTTCTTTTCTGCTTTTACTGATTTCAACATATTGCATTCTTGCCATATGATTTTGAGTGGCAAACTTAAACATCCTTGCTTTGGGTTATTTTTGTAGGCTAAAATGATAACCTATTTTCCGTATTTCTGAATACAAAACACTACTTTCTTTTCGCGATGATTAAATTTTATCTGGCTGTGGTTCGGTCTTCAAGAAAGTATTCAACAGAGTTGTGGACTTTCACCTTCCCTACAACAATCCACAAATTTTAAAACCAGATTAACAAATTTCACGCATGCTATAAGGCTTTTAGATGACTTTCTTCATATATGGAACCAAATATGTACCTTTATTGCTGATCAAGGTAGTATTTCATCAAAAAGTGCTATTAAAAACGTTTGAAATCATAAAAATCATGGGCTTATATCGTAGCTCAAAGGAATAATGATCAATTGGTCGTACAGTTAAAACAGTAAATTGAGGAAAATTTACGGTAGGCCTAAATTGAAATGCATGATGGATTTACTGCATCATATATTTTTCACACTGGCATTCTTCAAAATTCTTCTTTATGCATCATCATGTTAACAGAATTCTAATTTTTCGTTCAACTTTGAAACTAATATTTCTGAGAAGATGAGCAATGCAGAATTTTTAATAAGCCAGTAACATGATCCATATTATTGGAATTGTACTAAAATGCAACAAAAATCCTACTGTTGATTTTGAAAATGGTCGAAGCAATATACCACATACCATGATCTACAATACTTTATTATTGCTAGTGTTTGAAGTACCATTTTTATTCGGAGAATTGTACCTTAAAACCTGCTCGCAAGGTTTAATATCTGAGGGGCCATTTCCTCAGATATTAAACCTTGCGAGCAGGTTTTAAGGTTTCGCTTATTATTCGATGGCGAAAAATCACGAAAAAAATTTGGGAATCCAGGTTTTTTAGAATATAAAAATTAAAAATGTTTTCTTTACTTAAAATGCATGCATTGTCGTTAACGTGGCTAAGCAAATGCAAATTTCAAATATAAATATAAACATATATCAAATATGCCCTAAAATAGGTGATAAAAGTATCTTGAAAAATCATTTTCGCGAAGAGCCAATTTATGCTCAAGACACACTAGCAGATTCGTTAGAAGATTCAAGCTAAATGCAGTTTCGCGTGCTTTAATCTACTTCTAAAGTAGATTCAGAACCAGATTTGGCCCTTAACGCGGGTTGCTGAAACTACTTTCAAACGCAGTTTCGATAAAAAATATGCGTGATACGTTAAAGTGTGAGCCAACCGAAAGCTTTATCGAAGACGCATAAGGCCAACTTTGATGAATAAATGTCGTATTGACAGTTCTCGAGAATTGTCAATTGCCAGAAATTGACAATTCTCTTTAGCGAATTGCCTCAAATTGACATTTCTAATTTTCAAATTGCAAATTTTTGAAATTTTTACAATGTGTAAATACAGTGAAAATATTCAAATTGTCAATTGTTTCAAATCCCAATTCGATGTGAAATTTAAGCGCCTAATGGAAGAAAAATCGAAGGTGAGTAGAATAAATTAATATTTTAATTTTATAGGCATTGATTTAATCAAAAATTAACTGAAATCACTTATCCTTTAATATTCTTAAAAAATTAAATTGAATTTATTGCGTTGATTTTTGTAAAATCGAAGAATATAAAATTTTAATATTTAGCAGGTGCACGTAGATACACGTAGATAATAAAGAATTTTGAAATATTGTTTAAATATTGTATATAAACAATTTTATAAATTATATTAATATAACATATTCATGCGTTTTATGTTAATATAGTACTTTTTATTTATACTAAAGAGGAACGCTACAATTTCTTTAAAATATTATAAATTTCAGGTTAAACTAAGAAAAACTCCCTTCAAGTGGACCGACTCCCTCGAAAGGAAACTAATCAGCGAGTGGAGAGAAAGGAAGGACGAGCTACGCAAGGCGAAGAGAAATTCGCATATTTACACGAACATCAGTCAGTGTTTAGGTGCTGATTTGGTGAGTCCCGAGGAGGTACATGTGAAGATTCAGAATATGACGAAAAGATATAGGTTAAATATAATTTTCTCATTGCAATAATTTACTAGCTTTAGCATATTTTCAGAAAGGAGAAAACCATTATCGGGCCATCAGGGGGAAAGCCATCGGATTGGAAGCACTTTGAAGAAATTAATGAAATGCTGGGTACATTCGCAAGCCATGATACATCTCTGATGGATGAGTCGTTCCAAATGCCTGGTAAGTACGAATGCATTTCATTCAATACCGCAGTGCTATTTCTCTGTTGCTATTTTCTCAACTTCAGATAAATAATACAAAATACATCCCAGGTAAATACTTTAAAATGTTATTGCTAGTGCAGTTTATTGTTCAAGTCATAATCAGCTCACAATTGTAATTTTTATTAAATTCCATATTTAATAAAAGTTTCAGCCATTGTATCTAGCTTACATATATTCCGCAAAACAAGAAGCGATCATTCCGGCTTTAAAATGATTGAGTAACTTTTTCATTTGGATATGTTAGAGCTTAAATGGTTAACCTTCGATATTTCTTGTGTAGTTTTCTGTTTAATACTACCTTCAATACCTTTTTTAATATAGTGGAGCGAATTTTGAACTTTAATTTGTATAAATTATCAAATTTCAATATGCTTGTATGAAGACAATAATCCTTTGAGGGTTGCTTGAATAAGATCCAAAATCATTTAATTTGAGAGATCTCATCAATAGAAATAATATGAAACATTTGCAACTTTAAATATAAATATGTAATGAAATGAAAAATGTATAAATAAACATATATCTTTATTATTTCAGAAGACATCGAGCATTTGGACCTTGCACCTAGCTATACAGGTATGGGGTCTTATACATTTTACATAATAAAAACTATAAGGATTTTGTTTTTATAGATGAATCGATGACGTCTGCCAATCAAATGGAAGCAGCAACATCGTCTCCAACAATAGAGTTGTTAACCCCAACTCCGAGTACGTCTGGGAGAAGAAAAAGAAAAAAAGACGAGTATTTGCAATTGGCAATTTTGGAATCGGAATCAGCCAAAAAAGATTCCGAGCAAATGCTAGGAATGATGGGGAAGTTAATTAATACGTTAACGGACCTAACACAACAACAAAAAATTTTTAATGAGGAGTTTCTCAGATATTTAAATAATAAGAAAGATTAAAACTATGTAAATATCAAAATTAATAAATATTTATACCTTCGTCTAAAAAAAAAATTGCTAGAGCATTACGAATTTCTCTCCCATTGTTTTGGTCGTTCTCTGCCGTGTGATGCTGTGGTTGTTCCCTTTGCACGTTTTCTTCAACCCAATTTTCAGGAATAGAATCCCTCTCTTCACAAAGGAAGTTATGAAGAACGCAGCATGCTTTCACTATCTTTGGTGCGTTATTAATTCGAACTTCCATACCTTTTCCAACTCGCCTGAATCTTTTTTTAAGGTGGCCAAATGCGTTTTCCACAACTCTTCGGCATTTAGATAGTTTGTAATTGTATAATTTTTCTTGCTGTGGTTGATTGATACCATATGGATACGGTTTCATTATTTGGTTTGTGAGCTTAAATGCTGAGTCCCCTATTATAATGGACCGGTATCATCTTGCCACCAAGAAGTTTAGCATTTTCTTTATAGATTTGGCTGGTTTCTGCATACTTCTTTAATGAGGAATTATTATACACAAACGAGTCGTGATTACGCCCAGGCAAACCAACAGCCAATTTGCTCGCTGAGATGAAAACTCGTCTCAAGCAAAGCAGAAACCAACAAGGCAAAAGCTCTACTTCTCTCCTCAACGTCGCCCCCACATGCCCATCATCGATGAAATTTTCTCGTACGAAATTTCAATGGGCAATCCGACGTCTTTATGCTTTATATTCTTTGCCAGTAGTTTAATCGTACGTGCAATAACGCGATTCAAGTTCGAGTTCGAAGTGCTGTCCAGTATTCGACAAAATGGTGAGGGGTGAGGCGTTGGCTTGCGCCGCAGTCCTCAATCGGCCTTTTGGCGTTTGACGCCGTATGGCCACCCCGATCCACTAGCTCGTCCAATCGTTACCCTCTTCAGAATGGCTGATAGTTAGAGTTTTAAATAATTAAATAATTGAAAATGTATTTTGTAAATTCGGTTGTAATGTAAATGATTTAAAAAGAATGAACAATAAAACTAAAGTAATTCATTAAAAATTAACTCTCGTCTTTGTTGTTCAGGTTTAAATGGACAGAGTAGCAGGTCAGTGGTGTTACAGCGAGTTCTTTCCCCGGGAGCCTTGATGATGTATATAGGATACACATCAAATGAGCTCCCAGTTCATACCAATTAACATAGGGTATACTGGTTATGTAACAAGGCCGTGCGTAAACTTGATACAAAGTGTAGACTGACGACCTTAGCGCTTGACTAAATTTTGCGTCTCGTGTCCCACACAGCCGAAAGTCTTTCAAACAAGAGTAAGTTCACCAAAAAACCGAAAAAAAATAAATGAAAACACGCACAATTCATTGTCACCAGTGGAGGAAAAATTATCGACGAGCAATCCTTTTCCTCCCCTTTCCGCTGTCCTCAGCGCTGATTGCGCCACATCAATTTCTCGGTCATGGAAAATTGTCAACTTTTTTAACTTGGTACTGCTGTATTAAGCCGTTAATGCAACATCATGATTTTCTTCATTGCCCGAAATTTCATCAAAAAATCTAAATTCAGGTATGATATTATTTCCAATGCACTTTTCTAATACTTCAGGGGCTTGTACTTCAAAGGTATTGTTTTGAATGTGTTTTACCGTTGCGTCCGCAACCGAAAACAAATTCTGATAGCAGTGTATTTGTCTCAAAAGTCACTGATGGCTAGCTTCTTCCCGAGAACTACTATATGCGTCACAAGTAACCGCTACGTTAATTTAGGTGCCAACGAACATGGTTTTCGCTATAATCCATCATCACTGAACTCGTAAATAAACTATTCGAAATAATCCGCAAATTTTTCTTTCACGCTGAGTAATTTCGTTTCTTTCGGCCGTTCTCCGCGTATTCGCCGTGTGGCGGCCGTAATTCAACTCCACGATCCGTCCGCAAAACTTGTCTTTCCTCTTTCGAATTCTGTGTATACGGTGAATCGCATCAGCTGAGCTCTATTGCCTTCCGCAAGATAATACACCGTTGGGGTGCACTCAATCAGCGTTCTCACACTCGAAATTTTATTTGGCAGATTTAAATTTTTTAAAAACAAAAATTTAATTGAAGTAAAGAAAAATGAAGGAAATTTTAAATAGTAATAAAAATTAAATTTCATGAAAAATATAATTAAATATAATTAAACGTTTACATTCAATATAAAGGAAAATTGATATAAAATTACATTTAATATTAAGGAAATTGATATGAAATGACATTTTACAAAAATAATAAGAAGAAAAAGTATTCTACAAATTACGATTACGAATAAAAATAATTACATATTTATTCAGATCTGCCACATAAAACTTCGATTAGGAAGGTTTTCGAGTTTGCTTGTGTGACTGCTCGGTTAATACAATCATCCTTTAATGCTTTGGCCCATTTAAACACAGCAGCCCCACTCAGGCACTCACTACCGAACAGATTTCTTAAACGCAGAAAAATTTCCGTGTTTTCAACGCCTTCCCTCACTAAAAAACGAATGGCAATACGTTCCGCAACGGCGTTCGGCACTTGACGTTCACTCATGGTCGTAGCACGGGCGTGAAACATGTACTCCCGACAAAAACGATGCCACACTGCTCGTAAGGGACCCAGCTATCACATACCCAAACAACGACCTTCAAAACATACATGTGCGCCATCTACAGCGTTTGTCTGCATCATATTTCCCTCGTATATGTTATAATAAATAATATGATTTCCATGAATTCGAATTCAATTTGTGAAACGTTAAGAGAGGGTATTGTAGTGATTTAGTTAGATATATGTCCGTGAAGGACTGCGGCGATGGTCTGCTGCCTCAGCGGAAGGGGATGGTAAGATCCGCTGAGATTGGCCTTGTCTGGGGATGCGTGAATACGCTGATAGGCTGGCATTGCGGTGTCGTGGGAGGGGTTCTTTCCCCCTAGCACAAGACCCACTACAGAAACATTTTTCGCATCCACGAATCTAGACACGTTTTTTGATTCTCGACCGGAGTCGAGAAAGGAGGTGACCGGCTAAGGGCTATGAACACACTAGTTCAGAGGACAAAATAGGGCCTTGCAAAAACGGACGGACTTGAGGAGACTTCGTCGCTACCGACGATACCTATGGTCCCCAAATAAGAGTGGGGCATCCAGTTAGAAGCAGTGCCCCCTCGCACCCTCCCACCCGGATCACGTAGAGGTGGCCATGTATTTCTCATTTGAGTGACGTGGCCACGTATTTCCCATTTGAGTGAAAAACTCATACAAACATAATTTGCATGACTTTTTCCATCAAATGAGGAATGCAAACGTAGCCAATTTATGTAATAGCATTATGCGATGGAATCACATAACTCTATACCATAAAAGGGCACGTGAGCGGATGGCCACTCTACCCGGCAAGAGCCCCTATAAAACAAAAGAAGGGAAGAGCGCGCCCGATGGCTAGCCCATTTCAGTGGAGGAGCCTGCCATCGTTGCAGGTCCTATACCCGGTCAGGTTTCAGCGAAGGGAAAGACCGAGTTTGTTTTTCTTTACCTACACATTACTTGATTTCTTTTTTTAGTTTTGGTTTTTCCTATAATTTCAGATATATCGAGCGTAGAGAAATCGTATCACATGCCTAATAACTACGTTTATATATACAAGACCCTAACAGTCAAAAGTGTGGTGTATTTGCACCCTGTTTTTTTTTTTTTGTTTTTTCAATAATCAAATATAGAAAATAATCAACTAAAAAGTTTAATTCAATGTAAAAAATAATCAAATATAAAATTTAATCAAATATAAAAAATAATCAAATATAAAATTTAATCAAATATAAAATTTAATCCAATATAAAAAATAATCAAATATAAAATTTAAAAACGGGTACTCACCGGCATCCTCACGAGCGCTTGTTGACGATATTGATGGTGCTAGTAAGTGTGTAGAAACTTATAAATGGACAAACGGATTAGATTAGAACTGATGTGATATGCTACATCACTTTCAAGAACGATATTGTTATTGGAATCATATGTTACGCTCCAGCAAGCTCGCGGCCAGACAATTTACTTGATCAAACAAATAATTTGCATGTTTATTCCGATATAACTTAGAATGCATGCAACGCGCCCACTAGTAAACGAACGTAGGGAACATTTCACACCTCTTCAATGACAAATTTTCAGTTATCTTGCAAATTCTTTCTGTTGAGTGTTTACACTAAATTTTGAATGCATATGACCTTTTTATTTCTTCTGCGCAGAGCGCACAAACTTTACTGGACAATTTGTCGTCGGAAGTGAGCGACACCTTACAAAAATTTGATAAGAAGTCAACAGCATAAGCGGTGGAATTTAATGCAGGATTGTTATCGAAAATCGACACTAATGTTGCACTCTTCATGAGACACGTTCACATATTCCGTTTATGTTAAATTCCGAATTCATAGTCGCTGGTTTGTAATTTAATAAAAGTTCTTCAGAGGAACACTTTTAATATTTCTAGGTAAAATGTACAAAAACATGAGCACTAGCAGTTCATATTTTATCGTTTCATTTGTATAAAAGCCGCTACTATCTCATTCTGTTTACATTGCTTCTCCAATGAAAAAATCCCTAACTATATTCAATGACAGGTTACAGGTTGATGCCTTTTTTAAGGGCGACAACACAGACGCACACACGGGACCTCAACCAGTTTGTTTGATCCCATATATTCCGATGGCTTTCCGGCCACTCAACGGGTTTTATTCAAAGAAGTATTCTGTCTTGGACATGACCGCCGTGAAGGTGAATAACAGACTCCCCCTTCACCCTTTTACATAAAATTTTCGCTAGCAACATTCACTCTCTTTTTAAAAACTCAAAACTTTAAAAGTTTAAAACTATCTGTAATATTAGTCTACATCTTCAAAATCGTTCCAAGCATATTAATAATTTTGAATTCCTTTTCCGGCATCAATATTCACTTTTTATATATCGCTCTACTAAAATTAATCCTCGAACATTCCTTCACGTAAAATGTATTTAAACTTAGATCTCGTTCGCAAGTGGTTAAAGGTTTATTGATTTACGGCGATTTGAATTATTTAATGAATGTGAATTTGTTACAGGCGCAGTTGACATTTTGATTCATTTTCTAAGACTCGACATTTTTCATATATTTATGCATATTCAGCTTGATCGGCGCAGCAATCTCACATCCTTCATGCAATCGTACTTGCTCTCTGACAGTAGATGACCGCTAGGAATCCGAGTTTAATAACTTGACTTTTCACTTTTATGTGACGTTAATTTTCCATTCGATGTTGTTGTTGCTGCACTTGTTGCCGTTGTAAAAACATCACCACAACAATGACTCCTATCTTATTTTCAATTGTTGGTAAATAATTTTGCGTCCTCGTACCGGCGCAAAGTAAGTTCTTGGTCACTCAGGTGAGTTCCGTTGGGTTTCATGCAATTGCGCAACCACCAACCAAACAATCTCGATGGCAGAATTATAAATAACTGCTAAACATCGCAATAATTGCTCGCGCCATGTGGACAGCGAAATAACAGCTCATCAACCGGCATTGACGGACACCGTTCACGATATTGATTCACTTTCTAATTTATACACTTTAGCTTGTACAATTCCCGTCTTTTACGTAATCGTGCGAATGAGGACAAAAAGACACTGGCGAACGATATAAACAAACTCACGCACACTTTGCTCGGACTCATTCTTCTTATCTCTTGCAACTCAATCAATTATTTCTGCGCATGAGTGAAAACATACGGCAAACAATTGTAAACCTGCAGCATATGATTGAGATATGTGAATGCCACTGGGGAGTTCGCCAAAGATTAATATAATCGTAGGAATTTCACCTGGGGTGCGGATCATCCCCCAAAACGTGATTTGTAGAGAAGCGACACACAGGTTCAGACCTTTCGCACCGAAATCGTGACCACCGTCGTAAGCCATGCAACCATCGTCAGTTTCTCGTGACACTAAAATTTTTCCTTATAATTTAGCAACCAATAAATGGGAGGAAGGACGATCCGAAGCATTCAGACATTTTAGAAATTTCGCCATTCATTACGTATCATCACAAAATATTTACAGCTCATCGCCAATAGAACACTTCCCGCGTTTAATCAATTGCAGATTTTAATAGACGCGCAAGATGAAGCGACTGTCAAACGTAAACTCATTCTACCCCGACCATAACTCTCGCCTACACCTCGACATTCCTCAAGCCGTGTCCCGCTTCATCTCCCTTCCGCTTCTCTCGGCGAGCCTCTTCATGGCGGTAAAGGAGGTTTTTCTCGTCGATACAATTGTGATAACTTCGATCCCTTGGATCGATATTACGTAGAGATCTGTCACCCCTCAAATTAAATGTCCCCGCCAGCTGGTATGTCCCAACCAGCTGATACGGTTGTTTGACAGCTATTTGCGACTGAGCCGATTGATGTCGACGGGTGGTGAGCAAATTGCTGCCACTGAAGCACCACATGACGTTGGTCGGGTGAAAGGTGTGGAGTGATGTGTCAAACGGGATCAGCGGAAAAAGGGTGGAGAATCTAACTCCAAATTTGAAGTTCTAGCTGGTTGACACGTGATTTACATTGAGCGTGCAAATGCAGCGATTTCTTTCCGACTGGCGACAAAACCTTCCCGCAAAACACCATGCCCAACATGGGGCCCGAAACGCCCTTAAAGTAAAAAGGTGATATACTACGCATGGGCTTTATTGCTGATCCATTATTTAACCCGTGTGTGCTTGCAACAAACAATTGGCCTATTACCGGGGGCAAACAACACGACGATTAGCTCGAGAAATTGAATCGGAACTCCGCCGTCATCTCGGATCCATGGAAAGCTTGCACTCTCGAGACTCCGCGCAGCAAGAATATAACAAGGACAAAATGCCTCGCAGTGGAATAGTTGCTGTGTCGTTCCACCGATTGTAATGAGCGCCACCTTCAAGCAGGACGCTCCCCGCGAGCAAAGTGTACGAACATACATATTTTTATGCATGTTGCGTTTGACTCTTGTAAGCACACCTGGATTTGATGATACTACCAACAATTCCGATATTTTTAGTACAACATATCGATGAAAGTCAAAGTGAATTTTTAATTAATTAAATTGATTTTACATGCATGGATATTTATTCATATACTCGTATATTGATTTTATAAATAGAATTTAAATTTTATATTGGTTTAAAAATTTTAAATAAGTCTCATCATCATCACATAAACTGGTATGGTAACCGTCAATATTTTTTTTGTGTGCAAATTTAGGTTAAATTTAATTCCGAAAATTTACGGGTCGGACCTAGTAATTGTTATTCAACTCTGTTTGTTGAGATCGCACCTTTTTTGTGAATAAAGCCTATAGTTTCAAACGGTTTCACCCATAATTGAAGGTACTGTTTAAAAAGAATTGATTAGAATAAAATGGAAATGATGAATTAAAATAATACCACTGGTATTTCCATTTCATTTTTCCCGGGCCGGGTATAGGACCCGACACGAGGGCAGGCTTTTCACCTAATATGGGCTAGCCATCGGGCGCGTTCCACCATTTTGTTGCTTTCAGGGGCTCTTGCCGGGTTGAATGGCCTTCCGCTCACGTGCACGTTTTAGGACATAGAGTTATGTGACCCGATCAGATAAGTCTGTAAAATAAATCGGTCACATACATATTTCCCGTTGATGGGAGGGCTCATACAGAGGAGGTTGGTATGAGTTTTCCGCTCAAACGGGAGATGTACGGCCACGTCAACGTTAGGATCTTGATCCGGTTGGGCGGGTGCGAGGGGGCACCACATCCATCCGGTTGCCCCACTCTTATTTGTGGGCCATAAGAATCGTCGGGTAACGACCAAGTCTACCCAAGTCCGTCTGTTTTGGCTCGTTTCGACTTGTTCTCTAACCAAGCAATTTTACCCTACGTTAGTTACCTACATTTTTTCGACCTCGGTCGACCTTTTCTGAGACCCAAGAATACGTGAATGCGAAATTTTTTTGTAGTGGGTCCTTGTGCTGGGGGAATGAACCCGTCCCACGACACCGCAACGATAGCCTGCCAGCGCATTCACGCGTCCCCAAACAAGGCCAATCTCGGCGGATCTTACCATCCTCTTTCGCCGAGGCAGCAGACCACCGCTGCAGTCCTTCACGGACATTTTGTATACCTACTTTTCACTACAAATGTTCAAGTGAAATGTATAGTGATTATATTAGTAAGGATGTTGAATGAGCTCGAAATGATAAGTCCGAGTGGTTGAGAGACAATAGATTGTGACTTTTTATTATTGCACTTTACTTTAAATACATTTTTAATTACAAACAAATTCAATTTTCCCATGGTTCAACGCGTCGATGGAATTTGCTTCTAAGCATCCTCCCCCACTTGAAACACTCGTGGAGCTGGTTCAACAGTTGAATAGCCTTCTGTAGTAATCGAGGAGTAGGGCGCTAAAAGCCAGCGCTGCCACAAGCACACTGCACAAACTCAATTTAACAAGGAGGAACGATTGAGTCACCTTCCCCATCGCAACCCTTTGATTTAATTTATTTATATAATAATTAATTCTAATATTTTTCTTATATAATTATTCAAATTATATTAATTATTTTATTTAAATTTCATTTTATTATACTTAATGAATAAACACACTCCCTCAGATTCGGAGTTCCTTTCGGTTGAAAAAGAAAATGTCATAAACGTACAAAACCTAATAAAAAGTGCACATTAGAACTTTTGAATATATTTGAGTTGAAATAGATACAGGAAGTATTAAAAAGCTCGCTCCATGTTAACATATAGCCACGACTTAAATGTACCGAGAAGATCGTTTGCTTAATTAAAGTATATCCGATATACGAGTATCTTATCAGCAATAATTTACTTATTACTTTCAATCTTTCTATCTTTGTTAAATTTGGATCGATGAGTCTATTCTCCACCGTGTATTCTAATTGGTATTGTTCTAGTTTCCTATCAAGTTTTAAACTTAATTACTTCGATACAAAGTTTGTACTTCAAAAACAAGGAAAAAAAAATTAAAATTTATTGTAGGTAGATACGATCGCATTTTAGTCCGGTGCGAATTTAAAAATTTAATGAAGAAAAAAAAAAACGTTTTATTAAATATTATAGATTTATTTAGACTTAGTTTTAATTTGTATGGAAATGAATTTGATCTTTGGAAAGATAATTTTACGGAAATATGGTTCCTTTGGTTCGTCGTGGAGAAGCTTATATTAATTATGATAAACAAAGGGAAAGAAAAATAAAAATGATGAATTAAACGTAAAATCGGTCTTTCCCTTCCGTTCTATCTAACCGCGTATAGGACCCGGTACGGTGGCAGGCTTACCCCTCAAAACATGAGCCAGCCACCGGGTAATTAATAATCCTTTTTCTGTTTCAGGTGACGTCATGGGTTGAGTGGCCCAAGCAGAGGGCCTTTTTATGGCATAGAATTATGCAATCCGATTGTATAATTCTATGACATAAATTGTTCACCGGGGTACTCCCCTTCTGATGGGAAAGTTCATATAATTCAAGTTGTATGAGTTTTCCACTCAGAAGAGGAATACCTGGCCACTTCAACAAGCTTTCAATGGATTTATTCCGGTTGGGTGGGTATGAAGGGGCTCCACCACCACCCGGTTGCTCCTCTTTCATTTGTGGGCCATGAACTTCGTCGGGTAATGACGAGGTTACCCCAAGTTCGCCTTTCTTCTCAGGTTTCACTTGTTTTAGTAACAAGTACGTCTCCTTCGGTGAGGTTATCTACAACTTTGCGACTTTGGTCGCCTTTTTTTTGACCTGAAAGCAATTCGTGAATGCGAAATGTTTTGTAGTGGGTCCTCGTGCCGGGGAAACGAACCCGCCCCACGACACCGCAATGCTAGCCTGCCAGCGCATTCACGCGTCTCCGGACGAGGGCATTCTCGGCAGAAACCGACACCTTCTTCTGCCGGGGCAGCAGACCATCGCTGCAGTCCTTTACGGACTTTATTGAAAACTCATATTCACTACACTTCGATAATTTCTTGTTCCTGTTGATGGATTGATGTTCTAGGACGGGGAATTGGTGGTAGATATGGAATGTTTGGCGAATATGGTTTTCGGTGAGTGCACAATTTTTTCCAGGTCAACCATATTAAAGCTGTTATTATTGAGAGTAAGCAGAGGTCGCTGATAATGTATGTAAGCATGTTGTGCGAAGGAATGGTTTCTGGGAGTTTGGCCTGTTTTATTTTGTCAATACCCTCCTTGATATGGCCCCATAGCCTTTTTTCAATGGTTATATCATTGAGGCCATTTTGTCAGCGAAGTGTAACATATTTTGGCTGATGTAGTCGGACAGATTGCTCATCGGGTAAAACGAAAAATTCATGCCATCAAGGTAGTGGTAGTGCCCAGTAATAATGATTGCTGGATGATTTAGTTCACGAATTGGGTTTAGTTTTAGAACCCTCAGTACCATTCAGCTGAAAAGTTCGAACGCTTTCTTGACATATGGCATCGAATGTTGTTCGCTCTTTCAAAACGTATATCCAGTTATTGGAAGCAGCTAATGGTATCCATGTATTGGCCATTGGTCCAATCTGTACATTGCAGTATGCAGAAGAATTAACCCTGTGAGCAAGAAGGGCTGTCTCGCAGTCGTACATATGTGAATGTGTGGTGTAAATAGGTTGGATCTGAGGGCATATCAGCTCGATGTCCGATATTTGTAGGCATTTACTGCGTTCTTGTGTTGATAATGGAAAGAATTTGTCACTTTTCAAATGGTCGCTAGATACTCAGTGGAAGGTTTTATACATGCTGATATGTTGTTCAAAATTGTTGGAACAGCGTAAAGCTTGAGCGACTGAAACTCTTCTACAGACGTGAGTGGTATCCGCATGTCAAATATGATTCACTTCATAGTTATTCTTGTACGCACGGTAGCAATGCTGTAGATTTTACTTATAAATTCTGAAGATACCGGAAGCATTTTATTTTTGGGCAGATTTTCTCTGATGATTTGCAGTTGTCTGCGAAGTTGTGAAGGCTTTATTAGCAATGAATTTATTTTGCCCTAATATTTGTTGGTTACAACTTGCAATAGGACATCCTATTGTTTTGCGGCACTTTGACAAGCCTCGACAAGCAACTCGAACGCTTTTGGATTATGGAGGAAGTTGAAAAAACGAAACAGAGAATATCAGAAGAAGATAGCCAGTGCGAGGAATTCTTCGAATCTACAGTAACAAGAAACAATGAGGGAAGATTTGTAGTCCGATTACCATTCTCTCGTCCACCTTCAAGTCGAGGAGAGTCGACAAACTTAGCCGAACCAAGGCTTAGAAGTTTGCTGAGGAAGTTGGACAGAAACGATGAGCTGCGGTCAATGTACACAAAATTTCATAAATGAATATTTGGCTTTGGGTCACTTGAAACCCGATCTTGACTCTTCACATCTTGACGCAGCACACAATACACCCCAGTACTACCTATCTCATCATAGTGTGCTGCGCCAAGACAATACAACAACTAAATTGCGAGTATTATTCGATCGATCCGCAAAGACATCGACCAATTTGTCTCTGAATGACATATTGCATACGGGACCTGCTCTACAGAATGAACTGTTTAGTATTTTGATCAGGTTTCGCACATTTAAGTACGCAAAGACAGCGGACATACAAAAAATGTTCCGACGAATATTAACCGTGAAGATCAAAAATACCAAAAGATTCTATGGCGAGAGAGTCCAAATGGAGAGCTGAAAACATATCGCCTAAAGACGGTGGCATACGGAACCAGATGTGCACCATACTTAGCAACGAAATGTCTCCTAAATTTAGTAGAGACTGAAGAAAAAGGATTTCCAATAACAGCTCAAGTCACACGACGGGACTTCTATGTTGACGACTTGCTTACCGGTACGGATGATCTCCAACAAGCGATCAATCTTCAGCAGCAACTCATTGAAATGTTACAACGTGGTGGGTTCCACTTGCATAAATGGTGTTCTAATAACATAACACTACTGAAACGCATGCCAGCCAATAATCGAGCTACAGAATATAATGTCACCGACTCTAATGATACCGGCATTTTTAAGGCTCTAGGATTAATATGGCATCCTGCATCGGATCAATTAAACATCATGCCTTGTGCCTTGTGATCCGGATGGACGAGTAAGGCTGCAGTTGCAAGGTCGTATTTGTACATTTGGAAATCTGATTCCGTTTGTGGTGTCCAAGGAACTTTGCGATTATCATTTCTCTTGCTGTTGCTTAAGAAAGCGTTCAACGATGCCTGATGGTGGGCTGAGTGTTTAAGACAACGTCTGTAGAAGTTGCAGGCCCCAAAAAATCGACGATGGTCTCAGGTTGCTTGAAGTTAAGCAGTGCAGTGATTCGCTCTTGTGTTGGTTGTGAACCGTTTTTGTTGATCGTGTAGCCCAAATACTCTATCTCCGTTTGACCGAAAGCACACTTATCAATGTTAATGTGCAAGTTATATTGCTCAAGTCGTTGACGGACAATGTTGAGGTGCTCTCGATGTTGGTCAGCATTGTCTGATTGATAATGATATCGTCTATATAGCAGAAGACGAATTCCAGTCCGTAGAGGATGTTGTTCATGTGCCGTTGAAAAGTTTGTGTGACATTTTTAAGACCGAAAGGCATGACCAAATATTCAAACAAGCCGAATGGTGTTGTAACGGCTGTCTTTTTTATGTCGGCTCCGGACAACGGGATCTGATGGTAAGCCCGTTCTAGGTCCAACTTCGAAGATATAGTTTTACCGTGAAGCCGGTCAGCCACGTCGTGGATATGTTCAATTGGATATCGATCCGGTACTGTCTAAGCGTTAAGTTTGCCACAAACTCTCGAGCCCCCGGATTTTTTGGCCACTATATGGATGGGACTGGCCCAAGGACTACTCGATATACGGCAAATACCCATTTTAAGCATCCGATCGAGTTCTGCTCGGGATGCTTTCAGTTTTTCGCGTCAGACGTCGAAGCCGTTGAAAAACTGGTGGTCCAGTTGTTTCGATGAAATGTGCCAGTTGGTTAGCTGGTGCTGAAGTGTGTATTGTTGTTGTTAAGGACGTGTCGTGAGTCGTAGGCTGAACGATAGTGGTTGCCTTTGCATGTGTCGTGGACACCCCGTAAACATCAACCAGAGCGATTTGTCCCGGGCTGGAGCAGATAGAATTGTCATCTAATAGCCTTCTGTTTTTTAAATCGATCAAAAGCCCGTAGTGTGTCAAGAAGTTCGCCCCGATAATTGGTGTAGAGACATTTGCTACAATAAAATTCCACGCAAATAGACCCTTGAAACCTAATTGTATCTTCAAGGGTCGTTGACCATACGTGGTAATTGTGATGTTGTTGGCGGCATATAATGTTAGCATTTGCGGCTGTTGAAGTTGAGCGAAGCGTTCAGGCAGAATCGAGATGTAATATCCGGAGTCGATTAGGAAATTTAAGTGTGATTGCTGCTACCACTCCGGTGATGGAAGGCAGCTGTCTCAGTTTCCCTGATGCTGATTTGCTTGAAACGAGCAAGGCTCCGAGCACCGCTTCGCTTTTACGCCAAATCTTTCATGATAATAGCAAGCCTCGTTGTTAGTTGAAGTGCGGTGGCCTCTTGCACCACCTGTCGAACCGTGCAAATATGAGGGGTTGAAATCGTTTGTTGATTTTGTCATCCGAACGACAACGTTATTAAGCTGACGCTCGACTTTTTCAAGCCGTTTGTTGAGTTCCGACGTATCAAGCGCGCCTGGCTGTGGTGGAGTGGCCTCTGAAGCCAATACGTAACACTGTTTTCCACTATACGGTCTGCTATTTTTGCGAGTTTGTAGAGTTCGGAATCCTCGCTAGCAGCCAGAACGCACCTGACGCTCACTGATAGTCGTTTCATCCACAATGTTTTGAGGATGTCCTCAGACAAATCCAAATTTCGCATTTCTCGAAGAAGTTGTGACAGTTGTTTTCCGTCGAGGTCTGCTCCTGTGAGCAACCGGTTTAGCTGTCGCTCCTTAGATTCGGAGAATCTGGTGACAAGATGCCGTTTGAGCGTACCGTATTTGTTCGTGACTGGTGGTGAACGGATTATGTCAGATACTTGCTGCAGGATATCGATGTCGAGAGCAGCGATAATCGTGTAATAACGAGCGTTGTCAGACATTATTTTATTGGTGAAAAATTGCGCCTCCGCCCGCACAAACCAAAACGACGGGTCGCTTCGCCAAAATGGTGGCAATTTCACGTCTTTGACAGAAGCAACTTCCGCAGACGGTGGAAAGTTTTTTGCTGCATCAACCAGTGGCACCAATTTGAGCGAAGATATCATGTCCTTGCTTGGTTCATATAGCGTGTCGAGGAACGTGTTGTTGTCGCGCCTTGCCGGCGGCGGTGCATGTTGAACGAACATGCCGGTTGTCAAATCCTCAATCGACATTTTAATGGGTGCTCCCCTAGCCGGGGCTCACGTCGATGATAGGGTCACCAGTTGTAGCCGCCTTGAATCCCGTGGATTAAGACGTGCACAATGCAATCGTTAAACTCACTTAAGGTGGTAATTAATAATTTATTGCAAAAATCTAAATATATAACAGATGATGTCAGCGCCACTCAGTGGTGGAAACGCGTCGATGGAATTTGCTTCTAAGCATGTTTGAATTTTCGCGGTTTCATGTTCTATGCTAGATCGTGGGATCGCACCGCATAGAACTTTATTGTTTTGTCTGACGGTGTAGTCTTACCGCGCTGGTCCATGGGAATTACAAATTGTCTGAAATACATGCGAATACATATTATGCATATTATTTTTCCTACACGAACTGTGGGAAATGATAATGTATTTGGAATTAGGTAAGTAATGAAATTCTAACAGATGTTAAGGAGGGGAATTGTGGTAATGATGAGCACGCTGCTCATACCACCAATATATCAACTAACCCCAAACCAACAATTACACGAGATTTTAGATTATTTTCAACTACTAATTAATTTATCGTTTTGCTTAATTTTTGGTTGGTTGGGTTAAGAGAAGGTGCGGTTGCATTGATGGTTTACTTTGTTTGGGTTTTTTTTATTTGCAACCATTGGACGACTATTTCTCTATTAATATGTAAAATCAATAATTATAGTGTATACTTGTATATAGCAAATAATGTAAAAGAAAACTGATTTGTTTTTGTATTTTAAAGAAAATTTACAAAAAATATTTTAAATCTGAATGAATAGAAGGTAAACTACGGCACGTAGCTGTAAAAATCAAATAGAATCAAAGTAGATTGAATAATTAGAAAAATCAGCGTATAAGGCATTTATTCTCATGTGCTTATTTCGTTCATAGAATTTCTACCATTTAAAATATTCATAGTATGGTGTCTTACTTGATCATTTGAGCTTGTAAAAAATTATAACGAATTGCTAGAGTATGAAATCTCATTTGGATTTTAAGAAATATTAAAATGCTTTGCTAAGATATAACTCACGTCTTTCCTTTCCAGCAAAACCGTTCCCTTGCAGCAGGATAATGTCGGCGAAAGGTGAGTATGCCGCCGAGAGGGTAGGGTTCCAGTAATCCGCGAATGGTCGGTTTCGCGTTGCGTTCGGTACGCGGCGCCATAGATTGCGTTTGCGTTTTTTTCTTTTTTTTTTTTGTAGCACTACAGCCCCTTTCGGGCCTTCGCTTAGAGATAGTTAGAGTATCTCATTATCATGATCGAATGTTTCGAAGCTCCACAAGGTGATATGATCATTATCACGTTTTGGCCGTATGTCCGTCCACCCAGCTACGATACTTTCTGATTTTAAACCAGCACGTATCATAACTGAACGGCTTATAGTCCGTCCGAAGTATCATTCGAACTAAATCTCGTTGACGCCAACGAAACTCGAACCAGAGACCTTCGGCTTACGGCCATAGTGCTCTAACCACCACACCACGCGTTTTTTTTTTTTTTCTTAGAGTAGTTTTTTTCGGGTTCGAATTCGATTAGGTTATTTCGGGCACCGCGTCGGTAATATTCGGGAGCGCGTTTTTTTAGCGGTTGTCTTTGTTCCTCTTCCTCAGAACGGAGTCACGTAATTTGAAGTAGAGTCGTTGTAAGTTGTTCGACGCGTTTTAAATCGGCCACTTAAACCGGTGGCCGAGTTTTGTAACTCGGATTTAGTTTTCTCGCGTAAGACCCGCGACCGAAACTCCTCTCCGAACTAGCTAGCTAGCCAGCAGCCACCTCGGAGTAGACTAAGAGTGTCCGGACATGTCGAACTGATGGGTACAGTTCGTTGTCACGTTCCAAGACTTCACGTCTAGAACCGATGAGAGGTCGATTGCGATTCCCATCGGAAAATCTCTCTCGAACGAGCGTACGAGAAGTGAAAACCCATAACACAACCTAGTAATTGCTTCGCTAAATTGCGTCGCAAAGGGGGTTCCCATGATCTATTTTTTCTATAGTTTTTAATTTTTTTCATTTGTTTCTTTGGAAAAAATTTTTCTGATTATGGTAGTGGTAGTGGTGGGGTTTAGTGCGGGTTAGGAAATAATAATGTTAATAAGTTACGTACCAAATTGTTCCGCACTTATTGCGTTGTTATTTTTATAAAAATGGTATTTTCATCGTAAAGGTCTTTCGAGCAGTTTGTCTAGGTGGGCTGCTCGATTGCTACAGCCCTTTGCTTTGTTTGTGTAGCAATGTCATAGAGTTTGTCATAGCGTCAGGCTCGTGTGCGTTGTTTTGTAGGTGCGTCGCATAATTGGAGTCTGCCTTGTTGTGGAAGAAAGATCGTAAGTGCTCTTTATATGTTATGATTAATTTCCGTGTTGTCATTCCTATGCATACCATGTCGCAGTCCTTGCATGTCAGTTTATATATGCCGCTGTTCTCATATATTGATGTGTCATTCAGTTTTCGTTTCAGTTTGCTTCCTATGTTGTTAGTTTTGAATGCAGTTTGCAGTTTGTATTTCCTAAGGAAGTTTGATAGTTTGTATGCCTATTCCACAGTTGGTCGTTCTTATGCGTTTCAGTCAGTTGGCGTTCCTGTTTTTGTTCATACTGCTTAACAAGTTCGTCAATGTCACGTTGTTTGTATCCATTATTACCAGCTATTCTGTAAATGTTGTTTAGTTCGTTGTAGTAGTTACTAGAGTCATGGGGAAAGAGTAGAGTCTTTGCACCATTGATCTGTACGCTGCTAGTTTATGTTGTGCGGGGTGGTTAGATGTTACGTGTATGGTATGATTAGTTGTGATTGGTTTTCTGTATATTTTATAATCTAATCGTGTTTTTTTCACGTGTCACGGTTAGGTCCATATAGTTGAGTTGTCCGTTTGTTTGTGAAATTTATATTCGGGTGTTTTTTATTCATATAGGTAAGTAGTTCGTCTGCTGGAATTTTATACGATACAAATGCTGGAAACACCTGTTGCTGTGGAGGAGCAACCGATATTTGGAATAGGATTGGACTCAGAATTGTATTCAGAATTTGCATGAGATCAGTGCGAATTACTTCGTGGAATGGCGCTTCTTTCAGCCTTTCTATTATCATTAGTATATGGCCACTTCAGAGCTTTCAAAATGAGGGTAAGTAAATCATTATCCTTGACAACTTGTCCCAACTTGATTTGACTATTATTCATTGGATCTTGGACGTTCCCTGGCATGGACGTGGTTTGTGGCACAGTTATGACTTTCATTACGTCGTGATACTGATGAAGACTGTGATGCTTCATCATTTTGTTGACTACTAATCTGGCTAAATTGCGGTGCTCTCAAATCTGAATCACTTTTAACTTTAATTCAAGGCACACTTTTGGCCGTTTTGCTTGTTTGTAATGCAGCTTTTAAATTCTGTCTTTTTTCTTCTAGATTATTCGACGTTCTCTCAGGAATGCTCGTGAGTACTGTGCAGGATGGCATTGACTTTAGCGCTGTTCTAGTTTCTGTATCAGTCGTAATGTCTGTTGTGATTGTTTGGTGGACCTTAGGCTTAATAACTAAAGATGGCCGGTCCTTGTTAAGTTGATGTTGTAACATCCTTGACTTTTTGTCATCTATCTCGTGAATGCCGTCAACCGAGACGTTGCTTAGGATGTGGAAGAGTAGGGGTCCCGAAAGCCGTATGATCTACTTTTTCTCCAGGAGCAAAGGAACCCAGTCGGCATCAAGGGAGAAGGGCAAAAACAAAGAGGGAAGAGATAGCAGGGCCGTCAGGAAACTCAAGTCGTGCTCATTAGGCGGCGTAATGAGCACCGAGTACACAGAAGGGCACGGAGCCGCTGGTATAGTAAGCTATTTGTTTACACCAAACTACGGGGATAAGCGGCCGCGCTTAAACGTTTGGGCGCTGGGCAGACGGTTCACGGGCTTGGTGGACTCAGGCACTTCCAATACGATAGTTGGTCGAGATGGATGGCTGGAAATGCAGGAGCTGGGAGTCGAGTGTGTCACTGCAGAGCAGCAAGCAGTTCGTTTAGGCGATAATGGGCAGTGCCAAGTGGAGGGGCAGGCGTGGATACCATTTCGATTGAAGGGCAGAACAAAGTGTCTTGAAGTATTAATGGTACCCGCCCTGGCCCATAAATTGATCTTGGGGGTGGACTTTTTGAGACTGTTCGGAGTGATGTTGAATATACAAGAGAGCCGATGGGATTTTGTGTGTAACGAGATAATGCCAGCAGGAGGGCATCTGCATAGTAGATCAGTTTTAACCAGAGCCGAGGAATAACAATTGGACCAGTTGGTAGAGGAAGAGTTCCAGAGTATGGGAGATGGGTTGGGTTGTACCAGTCTAGTGGAGCACGTCATCAGGACAGATTCAGTTCCCATCAAGCAAACGTATTGCCCAGTTTCTCCTGCCTTACAGAAGCTCATCAATGCGAAGTTGGACGAAATTTTGACGCAGTGGGTAGTGGAGCCTTCGTCAAGCGCATGGTCTTCTCCTATTCTAATGGTTAAG
Source organism: Odontomyia ornata (assembly GCA_963969285.1). Taxonomy (NCBI): domain Eukaryota; kingdom Metazoa; phylum Arthropoda; class Insecta; order Diptera; family Stratiomyidae; genus Odontomyia; species Odontomyia ornata. The sequence continues at coordinate 378,516,622 of OZ017739.1, read as the reverse complement.
AAAAAAGATGGCTCGTACCGGAACAAGGTGACCACCCAGGATGCCTACCCCTTCCGTATATTTCGGCCACTTGTGATAAATTACGGGACGCGAAATACTTGTCCACGTTAGACATTAAGCCAGCTTAGTGGCAGATACCAGTGGCAGCGGAGTCTCGGCCGTATACAGCTTTCACTATTCCAGGTAGGGGTTTGTTCCAGTTCAAGAGAATGCCGTTTGGTTTATCAAATGCACCGGCTACCTGTTGGGTCCGGAAATGGAGCCCTTCGTTTTCACCTACCTGGATGACATTATCATAGTGAGTCCGACATTTAGACAACATCTAGAGATCCTAGCCGAAGTATTCAGACGCCTGAGGGAGGCTGGGCTGAAGTTATTACGCGAAAAATGCCGCTTTAGTCTAGCCCAGCTAAAATATCTTGGCTACGTCGTCAACGAGAGCGGCTTGAATGTGGATCCTGAAAAGGTAGAGTGCATGATAAATATACCCCGGCCACGTTCGGCAAAGCAGATCCGGCAATTCCTTGGGATAGTGTTGTAATATCGGCGGTTCATACCGGACCATGCACCTTTGGTAGCCCCATTAACGGATTTGTTGCGGAAATTCGTAAATTTGGCTGGACGACACCATGCGAATTAGCCTTTGAGCGCTGTAAAATGAAGTTGTCGGCAGCTCTCTCAGACTTCTCCAGATTTTAATCTTTCGTTCAATGTGCAGACAGACGCCTCAGATGTGGAGGAGTGTTGAGCCAGACATTTCCGGAGGGGGAGAAGGTCATCTGTTATGTGAGACGGGCTCTGACTAAGGCAGAGCGTAAATATTCAAAAAGGAATGTTTGGCAGTTCTTTGAGCGATGGAGAAACTTCGGCCATATATTGAGGGCTCTCATTTCCGAGTGATTACAGATCATCACTCCCTGGTCTGGCTCAACAGGTTAAAGGATCCAACGGGGAGGTTAGTTCGATGGGCTGCTCGTCTTCAACAGTTTGATTACGAGATGATTCATCGACGTGGTAGTGAGCATTTGGTGCCAGATGCTTTGTCGAGGACGGTAGTTATAGACTCAATTGAGGTGGGGGAGAAGGCCACGGATGCTTGGTATGAGCGGATGAATGCTGGAGTTCGCGACAATGGAGAATGATATGCCAAGTGGAGGGTAAAAGATGGCACGCTGTGGAAGCATATACCAGGGAGGTATCCTGAGTTAGAGGAAGTAGAAGCGTGGAAGGAAGTTGTCAGCGTTGCCATGACCACCCAACGGCGGGGCACATGGGGATTGACCGCACAATTAGTTAGCAGTAGACGCTCATAATTATGTGCTGGGTTCATGGTTTCGCGCAATGGAGAGGCGTCCCAGCCTTGAGAAATGATATGCGTTGATTAAGTGGGGCTACTTTTGTTTTTTTTTATATTTCAACATATGTTTGATTGAACCCTGAAAACAGAAACTCCTCGATTTCTTTATTCATATTTTCAAAAAAATATCAAAATTAGTCCTTATCAAGCGGCTCTGGAGTGATGTCACCTCTTAAGATTTAAATGTAGAAAATACGAAATCACAAGGCCAACAAATCAATTTGCCAGTGCAGATGGTAAAATCGATTCATAGTCTGGATATTTTAATAATCATATTACCTTAGTAATTTAACCTGATACGGCTAAACTTTCCTCTTAGAAACTGTTTAAACGTTTTGCTTACGCTTTTCCGATTTAATGGTCTATGAACATAGGTCACTGACTCTTTGGTCATAATTAACCAACCAAGCAATTATGATCGAAGTGAATAGAGTAACCTATGGACTGCGGTCGTTAACTCTGGATTGAAAGCTAAGCAAATTGCAAGTCAATTGAGGGAAATGATGCAATTATTGGAATTCAGCATTTCTTTTACTTGCAATTCCATAGCAAAGTTCGCAGAAAGGTTTAACACACCAATTAACCAAGATTAGGCTAATTAACTCGAGTTTTTCGATTAACGCGGTATCGGGCGGTCTTGGCGCGAAGCCAATAATTTTGTAATTCTAAATCTATTGTAACTTTAATTTTGGCGCGAAGCCATCGATTAAAGATTAAAAATTTAAAGTTGGTTTTTATATTTTAAGACGCGTAAACATTTATTGTCCGTCGAGCAAAAACTTAAGTGTTTAGTGAAAGTTCGTGATAAAGAATTTAAGTCATAACTTTGGTGAATTAGTATTCCCCTGATATATTTAGTGAAAGTTCACTATAATTGTAATTTAAACTAAGTTTTAATGATATTTTTATTCCCTAAAGTGAGAAACCGTAACTTTAATAAAAGTGAATTTAATGAATTGTACTGGCCAAGCTGAATTGTCATATTGTGTGTGATAATTTTGTAACGTAGTGAACAAAGTGCGTAAGTGATTACATATTGCTTATTGGACATATACGAGTAATTGGGAATATTAATTCAGGTAATTGAGCTGATTGCGGATCAGCAAAGACGGGTACGTATATGCCATCGAGAACATTAGGGAGTCCCTGTACAAGCTCAGAAAGGAAAAGCGCACCGAGGAAAAATTCATAGAGAGCTGGAAGGAGATAAGAGTGCTAAGAAGGAGATTCTTCAACTGCCATGAAGTGCTGATGGGAAAACATGAGGCGCAAGGCACATCATATTTCCAGGACTGCAAACATAGATTATTAGAGGAAGTTTACCATCGGGCAAAGGAATTCATCGAACGGATTCATCCGGGACTGCTGAGCGATCAGGATGAAGCTAGTGGGAAAACTGCAGATGGAGCAGAAATAGAGGAAGGTGTCAAAAATATTAGCAAGGAAGCAGACGCATCAGCTGCAGAAACTGTGCCCAAAAAACAAAGTGATTCTCTTTCTACCGGTGCGATTCCCAAAATTTCGAAAAATGCGGAAAATGTGACTGTGTTCGACGGATCTCTTCGGAAAACAAACTTCAAAGAGGATGAACATGAAAATGACCGTCAATTTAGTGCCCTGTTAAGACACGAGCGGAGTTGGGGGCGGTCATCAAATTTTTTGGGAGATTATCCGCACCATAATTATTCCTGGCCAACTTATGAGCCGTATCGACGGGAAAACGGCGTACCGCGCGCGATGCCACGCGATCGGAGTGTTTTTAAAGACTATGAAAACGTAGTGAAAACAAACCTTCCGAGATATTCACCCCAAGGACAATTCATCCACAATAGTGATAGTACTCGGTTTCCAAATTATGACGGTTACCCATTGACATGGAATCGCAGCTACCGTCCGCGTCCGTTACCCCCAATTCCGCAAATACTACAGTTTGAGGATGATATACGACAATTCAAAACCTTTCGAAATATTTTCAATTCGGTGTATGAAGGGCCTGATGTTGGAGAAGCAGAACGTCTCATGATGTTACAAAGCAACCTCATGGGAGACGCTAAGAGAGTGATTGAACACTTAGGAGTAAACAGGGCAAATTATCGCCTTGCTTGGGATTCGCTTAACCCAAGAAATAGTAGCCGTCGCGCACTTATAGAAAAAGAGATTCAAACCCTTATTGATCTTCCCCAAATTTGTCAAGACGACGCTAAGTCCATAGGGAAAGCGCTAGACATCATGCAGTCAGTAACACAGAATTTACTGAAGCCAGGGTTTGTGTACCATTTATTCCTCTTGTGATCACTAGAAAAATGGATTTGAAGACAAAGCGCGAGTTCCACACCATCGAATCCCCCCCGTTTCACTCGACGAGCCTCCGCCCGACGTGATCGCTATCGCGATCAAAAGCGGAATCCCTTCTCTTTTTAAGCCCGTTACCAAAGTTACTCCAGTTATAATCGTAACCTCTATAAGCCTTAGTGAAAATTGATATCCCCCTTGCAACCAATCGATTTCCAGTGCAATGGTCATCAGAGGCCTCGTAGTGGATGTGCTCAGAGCTCCATAAATTTGTAATGCTGCAAGAAGAATGAAAAGTAATGCCGTTGCTATCGTTATGTGAATTGCATATGAAAAATATGGATATCCATGAATATTATTCTGACTTTTACTACGAAGAACGCGCTTTAAAAGACCATATACTCGTATATATAAATATAATAAACCTAGGCTCAGGCAGACGCAAATATATATAATCTTGCAAATTTAGGATAAAACTCGAGGTGCTGAAGGAGGCATTTGTACGCGTTTATGGTTACGCGAAGGGTAAGAAGCAAAGAATTGGCGAGTATTGCTTGTAGCGGTACATTTGTTGATAATAATGATTGTTCGTGGCTGTGTAGCTTTCAACATAGTGGAGGGTAATGCATAAACCAACATGCACACTGCTTCCAACTACGACCGTTAAGGGGTCTGATCAAGGCAGCATATCGATTATTTTTGTGGTTGAGCGAACTTAACAGCAGACATAATATGAGCAAAAAGTACTTGGGCGCACAGTCGCCGTTCTTAATAGAACTTCAGGTATTTCTTCCTTACGGCCTTTCGAGCCCGATAAAATACGAGAAATTCCTTGAAAGGGAAACAAGTAATGATTTTCTAAATCTGCCATTGAAATTTCGAATAGGGGATGGGAAGGTTTTCGAGCAGTGTGCTAGTGTGACTGCTCAATTACTACATCTTAAAGACCGTTACATATGGACTTGACTGTGCCTCATGGCAGACAATCCGCACCTTACACTAAATCGCTCATGACAACTCTCCAGATGAGGAGATGAAATGGATAATTGAGAATGCATTTTATATGGATGACCTTCTGTACGGAGCACAAGAAATCGACCACGCGCAAACCCTTATCACAAATATGCCCTCGACATTAGAAAAGGCAAAGATGTCGCTAACGAAATGGGTAGCAAATCATCCAACCTTGCTAGAAAAGGTTCGGAAGGAGAAGCAAGTTGGTTCATATATTGATATCCAGAGGAACAACAATAGTACGAAAATAATAGGGTTGCACTTCAATTGGGATGCTGACTATTTTTTCTACAATATTTAAAACGTTCACCCATATCACTCAAATATACTAAACGAGAGATCCTTAGTATAGCCGCATGATTATATGACCCGATAGGATGGCTTTTACCTGTCATAATGAAACTACGCCTAGATATCCAACAACTCTGGCAAAAAGGTTATGATTGGGATCAAGAAATAGACGCAGCTTGCATATATAAGTTTCAGAAAATTTTCGCTACGCTAGAAAATTTAAATGATGTGCGAATTCTCAGATGGACTACTGATCCAACGAACGCAATACAATTAATTGGATTTAGGGATGCATCCGTAGACGGATATGCAGCAGTTATATATAGTAGGCAGGCCAGTAGTGAAGGGAACATAGTGCGATTGATCGCAGCAAAACGCAGGGTCACGCCACTCAAAACAAAAACCAAACTATTTTGTAAGCAAATCTATCAAATTCGTAAAGTAAAGCCTGTGGAGCATAGACATTGGCTGTCATTTCTGCAACTCTTTATTGATAAGGAAAGTGGTGTATTTTGTAATGGGTCAACCCTACGCCACTGCGGCTCGCACACATGCGCATCGCTGCAATATGGCTTTCGAGCGAACGTCAGCTTTGGATGACATTCCCACCCTACGTCAGTTTGAGTCGAGGAATGTCGCCCAAAGCTGATGGCAGTTGGAGTCGGTCGAAACTGTCAAAAAGAGCCAAGGCAGTGTCGCCTCGTGGTAGGCGAAGGAAAACTAAAGGAAATAAAAAGGTCGTTGCAAGTTAAGTGCACGACTCGCAACAAGGTAAGGAATCCTTCTACAGCACCAACATTTCGCTAGGAGGGAAATGTCATCAGGCAAATTTTTTTTTTTCTGAATTGAAAAACAGGAACCAACTGGGACATTCCTCGACCGGCCAGTGGACATAACCCCGAAATTTGAAAAAGGTTTAGCTGGTGAATCACAAGCTAATTCTATCAGTTTAGTCACTGCTATAAGTAAACCGGGCATGACAACTGTTTTCAATAAGTGAGTACCCAGTGGAATTATTTTAAAGACTCTTCGTTTATACTATGCCTCAAATGAAGGAGATTTTTCTGAAATACCGCAGCACGTCAGAAAATGTTGCCCACTTGTGGAATTTGATGGTATTTCGCGAGAGACAGGATCGAGCATGCAAATCTATCATATCAGCAGAAGCATCCTATAATTCTTGGTAAATGCCATTTAGTAGATTTGTTAATGAGGCAAGTGCATCTTGACTACTATCACTGCGGAAATAGTATCACCGTTACCAGAATCTGTGAAACATTTTATATACCTGCTTTGCAACAGCAAGTGAAGCATGTATATTGTGTACCAAATTGAGAGCAAAACAATAGAACTTTCAATGTCAACTTTACCACCGTCTGATCGACTCATATCTTGTAGACAATATACATTTACGGGTTCCTGCAAGAACTACTCGATCACGTCAAACCTTAGTCACTCCTTTTGCACGTACCGATGTTTATTTTCACTCTGCTATGGTGCGCCTCCCTAGAGGCCACAATAATCTTGAGCTTGGTCCATTTCCTTCTTCATTTTTTAGTTTTAAGTCTTTGCTAAGAGAAAAATTATTTAACACGTAATTCGTTAATGTTTGAATAATTTGTACAGTTCCAACTAATTCATTCAGTATGTTTTTGGTTTTTATCATTATTGTATTCAATATCTTGTAATTGGGCTAACCGCCTGTAAGATTTGGAATTAGAATAAAATAAAAAATAAAATAAAATAAAGTTTACATCCTGAAAGAGTGACTCCGTCATATACATTCCAAAATGTAGGAACCAATCTTTGCGGGCCCTTCCAATTTAAGTCGAGCCCACTGAAATTCGCTAAGCCTATGAAGGTTTACATGGCTACAAACTGATGTATGGCTACAAAACTGATTCACCTAGAGTTATGCTCAGACCTTAGCACGAATACATTCCTGTCAGCATTCAGCCGATTCGTAAGCAGACGGGGCCAACCAGATATTGTGCGATCCGATACCGCCACCAATCTAACCGGCGCAGCGAAGGTTCTTGCTGAGGCATGGAGAAAAATAGCAGCAGAGTCTGAGGAGAAACTAGTCCCTAAAAAAATAACTTGGCTTTACAATCCACCAGGAGCTAGCCATTTCGGGGGATTGTTCGAAGCAAATGTGGGGAGCCTGAAAAAATTTATTAAACGGATACCTCAGTTAACAATTTGACATATGAACAGTTTTATACAGCCGTTTGCGCTTGGGAAGCAATATTAAGCAGCCGCCCACTCTACCCTCTACAAATAGATAGTGACTACCTTGAGTATCTGACTCCTGCACATTTCATAGAACAGCGAAGCCTTATAGCCCCACCAATGGGCGTTGGAATGCGGGAAGAGTTGCCAGCTCCCAAGAAGTGGCTTTATGTTCAGTATCTACAGCGTGTTTTTTGGAATAAATTTCAGAACGAATACCTTAGTCATCTCCAAATAACCTACAAATGGAAACGGCCTGGCCGACAGATACACAAAGGACATTTGGTTCTAATAAAAAAATCTGGAAATGCACCACTACAGTGGAAAAAAGCGCTAAAGAAGTAGTTCGCCAGGTGGGCCTCAAGACTCCTACAAGAAATTATGTTCATCGAGCGGTGCATAGTTAAGTCCCTTTGCTACCTGAAGAAGATTCCGATGTAAAGAGAATAAACCAAGACACCAAAGTTACCTCCGAGAACTGTAAGGCGAGCCTTCAGCCTGTGAAAATGCAGGCAATGAGCTCCTCCACTAAGGAAAATATATTCCCTGAAACTAGCCCAGAGCGATATAGATATAATACAAGATCCCGCAATAAAAGCAGCGTACTTTCAGATCTCATGGTCACGCTACTTTGCTGCCTTACAGTTACGGCCACTACAATCGCTCAAAATGCACTACATATCGAGGTCTTGAATCAAACGATGTATATCAAACTACACGAGGTGCAGATCAAAGCATTAGATTTAAATTTCCAAGTAAATACCTCTTTGAATATATCACGAGAATTACAATTCATCGAAGAAAAAGTTAAAGAATTTAGTGACTTCGAAGCCTTTATTGGAGAACAGCTTAGAAATTATTGTGACACGCATAAAATGAACATTGAAGACAAGTTTGGCAACCTCCGCAGAAAGCTCCAATCATACTACAGTTAAAAATATTCCAAACGATGGGCTGTACCACTGGCATCAGGGGTAGCAAAGGAGTTTTTTTAAGTGGGGTGCTAAATATGTCCCTCACTTATTGATGACTGGTGCAGTAACGTATCTCGGATATGAGGATATTCAATTGCATAATAAAGTTAATAAAATCAAGGAAAAGACTGCGAAAATTACGGGGATGATGCTAAATATAACCAATTAAGAATACTACCATATTGAAGATCAGTTGCAAAAAGTGGTTCGGCAACAACAAGAAATTGCTTTGCAGCAACAAATAGATGAATACACCGAGAGTCTCACGTCTCTGATTATAGAAATAACAGACAACCATCAAGAGCTTAAAAACTTAGTCCCAATTGATGAGCTAAGAAAGTTTATTGCTAAGGTCAACCAGCACATACCCGATCTTATGATCCCAACTGTACAAGAAGACAAGTTAATCTTCAATGTCAACCCAATTGTCATAGATGTGAAGGAAGGACAAGTTCTTATCAGTTACCTTATTCCACTCGTTTATAAAACTGTATTCAATTTAAAAGCAGTGGTAGCTGTCCCTTTTTTTCAATGATACATTAACATCTGACCTCACACCGAGCTTCTGGAGGAAATCACCGTCGCGTACGGACGCATATTTGAATCGCTCCGTGGTTATTAATCGAATTTTTAACTAATAATAAAGTGTTTTGCTAACTTTGTGATTTATGTTCATATATTTCTGAAGTGCCCTTATTAATTTTAACTCGTATGAATGTGCAAATAACAATTTTACTAAGTGTACCAGTGAATATCCATAACGCAGTAAATTGTTTTAGTGCATTTATTCAGAATCGCGTAGTGACCCAATTAAATTCGAATTCGGTATCCCAATTAACTATTTACTTTTTAACTCAGTGACCCACATTTTATATTGCACATTCGCTAGTTAAGTGCATTAATTTTGATGAACGGGCATTAAATACAATTTTATTTTTATTTGAATCGATTAATTGTAACAATTCTGTGACCCATTTTTAAATATTGGACATTACCACATTGATCGTATAAAACGCTTTTCACACAATTCTATTTAAAATTAACAAAAAGATAAAAATGAGTTTAAAGTGCAGCCTCCCTTATTGCATCGTGTTTGATAATACATTTAAATTCGTCACTTGCAAAGCATTCTGCAATCGAAAACTCCATGGAGCCTGCATTGATGTGCTAAGGGATTGGCACACAGTTTCGTTGATGCACATTTCATCTGCTCCGACTGCCAGAACTTCGAAAACCTGCTAAAATGCATGTACGATAGCATCATAGCTTATATTGATAAGCTTAATTCAGACAATGACCAGCTTCTTTATAAGCAACAAGCGCAGACTAGGTCTAATGACGAAAGTTTTGCAGAAATGGCCAATTGCTTTGATGGATTGGCCTCAACAATAAATAACTCCAGTGCTTGAAGAACTAAAGAGTGCGCTTATTTCAATTAAAGATAATTGTTGCAAGACGACCCAAATTGAAAGTAAGCTGGAAGAATTGAAAGATGCAGTAAAAGATGGATCGATTAATTATCCGTTTAATGCATCGGCTGCCTTGCCATATAGCACTATCGGTACTCGCCTGCGTGATTTGGAAAAGGTGGTTTCTGATATTGATAGCAAAATTTCCAAACAAAATTCGGAATTGCCGAAAATTTTGGAGGAACAACTGCTATGGGCCATTAATAGTATGCTTGAAAATAATAGTATGCTTGAAAATAAATATTTTTATAAAAATTTTTAAAATAGTAGGAATATAGAAAAATGAAACAAAAAGGGTACTCACCCAAACATCCTCGTCGGGCGCCCGCTGACGATGTGGGTGGTCCTGGAATGCAATTTTCTTTTCGTTATAGCTACTTCTAACGTTAAAATGCAACGACGAATACTGAGATTCCAACAAAAATTCCAACAAAATTATCGGAGATTAATGACAAACAGCTGTTCTTTGATAATTGCTGCCCTTGCTAATTTCCATCCATAGGAATAGTTGACGAAGTAGTGACTTTCCTACTCCTTTGAAGACACCGATATTTTGGGCATACATTGGAGCTTCTATGTATAGCGGCAAATCGATAGAAACAATGCAATTGGCTCCTAGTTTTACCAAATGAGTTAGGGGCACTGTGTATTAGATTATTTTAATGTCACTACGTCTGCCCCTTTGTATCGTTCTTCCTTCAATTGTTGAAATTTACGTACTGTTAATAAGTGCTTGCTTTCGGCAATAACAATAATTTGAGCAACGCGACGTTCCCGAGCACTTCATACTTGCGACAGCCCTAAGAAGAGGGTTCGGAATGCGAGACTTCACAGTTCTGCCCACTAGAATCCAGCCCAAACTACAATTTAAAATTTACAACGAAACGACACGGAACAAATCTATAAATGAAACAAACTGCCTTCTATCTAGCCTTTTCAAGGTATTTTAGTCAAAACATTGTCTTTCGCTCAGCTGGATGTTATTTTGCTTTTACACGAATCCCGATTAGACATTCAACTGTTTCTTTGGGTCCCACTCCACATCCGACTCCGAACTTAGCTAAAAGGCTAAACCAAAATTCGCGTTCACCATATTTTACAATTCCGCTAAATTTCGTCAACATGCGATGAAAAAACAACAAAACTCCGCCATCTTTGACGTTTCGAAATGCATTCACTAGTTGCTTCAGGGAATTTATCTTTGGGATGGATGAAGATAATGACGAATAAATTCTCTTTACGGTATGTCCAAAAATTTTGTTCGATCATACGCGCCTTCGTCTCGCTTAAAAAAAGAACCGTGCACCTTGAGTTGATCTGGCTTCGCAAGTCCAGATTTCGTTAGCCACTCGCGAATGGTCTCTCGCTGATCACCTTGAAGCTGTAATACTTCACCGTATTCGGGACGCTCTATTACTGTGCCATTGCACGCAAATTCCCTTTTACATGCTCGCACAATTTTCTTCAGGTTATATTCCGAGGAAAGGTTCGGCACCGTAGTTAGTGTTTTTCGACCATTTCTCTGCTGAATTCTTATGTGCGCAAGTCCGTCCTGTACAGTATCATCAGCACAATTGATTGCATCAGCAAAGGGGTCAAAGTTTTGCAAATTCTGGATGGACATGCGCTAAACAAATTAAAGACAGGCAAGAAATAAAACTGCCAATCGAATATCGGGCACAACTTGTCAAACGTGTGTTGGCTGTTTAGTGCACTTGAAAAATGTTTTCTATCACTCGAACAAAACACAACCAAAATCTAAATGCAAAAAGCCACAAGATAACAAAATAACACTTGAAAAATGTCTTTTCTTATTTCTGTCTAATGGCAATTTTTTATATAAAAAGAAAACTGGTTTATTTCGCGTTGTCTTTCAACTATGTACTTTCCCTTAACTTTTGCTATGCACTAGACAGAGTTGAATTCGAATTAGCAGAAACGCGAATCGCTTGCTGGTTTCACCCGTCCGACCTAGGCGACTCCACTCTCCAAACTCCTCGCGACAGCACCAGCAACACAAGCAAATCCCACTCCAGCTACAGCCACCGCTATCCTCGTCTCCTCGCTTTTGCTTTGTCGCGATGGGCTTGAAGAATCCAAATCCGTCACGGGCTCGTTTTCTTTGATTTCCCCCACCGAACGGTTAATAATGTTATTATTGATGTTTGTCTTGTTGTTATTAATGCTGCTGCTAGTGTGCACCTCCAAATCGCAAGTATCATTAAAGCATGCTAAAATTACTCCTAAACATCCACGTTCTGATGATTCCATTAGAATTTTCTCAATGCGCAACAGAATTTCTTTCTGGTTTAGGGTAATAATTTTTTTCTTTTCTTTTGAGAAGTAACTGGCGGAAAGGTTCCATCGATCATACCTTGATTTTAATATTCAGCACAAAGCATCACTTTCCAGAATATCAACGCATTGTATTTGACTTCCCAATGCAAATCATGCACGGAACAATGAACCATTGTGGAGAAAAGCAAATCAAGATATTGGGCAGCAATTTTACGCTTGATGTAGATTCGAGACACAAGGAGGGCGGCTTCTTTGCGAACGATGCCTTCAGATTCTATGCAACTTACTTTGAGAAGATGATCCATCATATCGTACTGACTCAAAGAACATTCCCACAAAGTATTTATTTCTGCCATTTGGTTAATACATTTCAGGGCTGTGGGCATATTCCACTGTCGAGAATGTATTTTTGGAATGCTGGAAATTTCAAGCATGAAATACAAGTCATCGAAGTAACCAGTTCGATCGTACTATCACGAACTTCCCACGAATTATCGTACAATCGTTTCAGTATCATAGGTCCTAAATGCTGAAGCGCAGAGCCTTGAAAATTATCCACTAAAAGAGCGAGATTGGGCGATAAAAGTGTTCAATACTAATTTGCGTTGATTTTAATGCCTGAACAGTTAGAATTGTAGTAATATTCGGATTGTTTAGGAGCGCCATTGTAAAATGCAATAAGTACGTCGATTCAAATGATTCCTTCCAAGTTATTTTGTACTTATGAATAAGCGTCTGCAATCCAACTAAAATTGCTGATAATAAATTTGGCACTCTGACTAATAAATCCGTATCAGCTTTAGGATAGGCATAAATTGTCCCATCCGTTGCAAACTCCTTCAATGCATATGCCATCGTTTGAAAAACTAAAACAGCACGATCCTGATGTAATAAATTGACCATTGCTAGAATACCATGTAAATATTTATACGCATTATCGGGGACTTTAGATGATTTTGGTAATGAATGTAGAAGTTGTTTCGGTTTAACTGCCGAAATATTTAAAGGAAAAAGGTAACCAGATTGACGCTGTTTATACGGACTTCACCAAAGCTTTTGATCGAGTCGATCATGGAATCTCTGGGTCCTGAGTTGGATTGCATCATACCTAAATAATCGAACACAGTTTGTAAAATTCCAGGGCACTTTTTCAAGAGAAATTATTGCCTCTTGTGGAGTGCCACAAGGTAGCCACCTGGGTCCCCTTTTATTCAACATCTTTATTTCCGACTTGTCTGAAATTTTAAGTGACGTACTTCATCTTCTGTATGCTGACAACCTCAAAATATACCACACCGTCAATTCCGATTCCGAGGCTATTTTTCTGCAAGCCAAAATAAATTCATTATTGAAATGGTGTAATGATAACAGGCTTTATCTAAATGTTAGAAAGTGTTATGTTATAAGCTTCTCGAGAAAAAATTCATTATTTGAGCACACTTATAACCTGAATGATTCCCCACTTCAAAAAGTTGACCAGATCTCAGACCTGGGCGTTCTGTTGGACAGAAAGTTGAATTTCCATTCTCAATACGATACAATTCTTCGTCGGGCATGTAAGCAGCTCGATTTCATAAAACGTCGCGCCAAAGAATTCAAAAACCTATGGGTCACCAAAACTCTATACACCTCATTTGTTCGCCCCCTCCTTGAATTTGGTTGCATTATTTGGAATCCATGCTTTGGGAATCACAGCATCCGTATTGAATCTGCGCAGAAACAGTTTATTCTTTTTGCCTTGCGTGATGCTTATGACCCAAGAGACTTCGCTAACTTGCCACCTTACCAGCAAAGATTAAATATTTTGAATCTTTCCTTGCTATCATCTCGAAGATTTAAGTTTTTGCTTTGTTTTGAATGTAATCAATAAGATAGTAAATGTTGCATCACTATCAAGCAAAATCACGTTCAAGGAAACGATTAAACATACTAGGAACACTCGTCTGCTTCATGAAGACCAACATAAAACCACCTACGCAGACAACGAGCCAATTAATAGGTGTTGCAAGATCTTCAATTCTATGAGTGAACATTACTCTTCTTGTATCTCAATACATAACTTCAAAAAAAAGATTACTGACGCATTAAAATAAGTTATTGTTAAATATATATTTACTTTTTTTGTGATTTGCTTAGATATAAGTAATTTTTTGTGATTGCCTTGTTTGGCTTATTAAATAAATAAATAAATTCACATTGGTGGACGTACATATTCGAGAATGGTCAACCAGTTCAGCTCATAGCTACTAGCACTGACAATGAAAAGTATTTTTACCCCAGACAGTCCATTGAGATTTTACCAAACTGTTACGATGTAGTACAGATTATGAAAGTTCCATCATGTGGAAGCAAAATAAAATCAAACGTAAGCAAACCTGACCAATGGTGTAACAGATCCACTATCCTTGAAGACACTCGTTTCTTTCGATTGAGTTCAAATCTTGGAGTCCTTTACGTTAAAGGAAAAGATTCTGTGAAGATTAAATGCAACGATACGGAAACAAAGCTGTCCAGCGCAGTAATCCTTGTCAATTTTGACGGCTGTACTGTGGATACTGCCAATTTCTCAATGACTGGTACAATCAGAACAAGTGGAGAGGCAACTATTGTAAACATTCACGATATAAGCACAACTATGACTGCACTCGCAGTCGAAGGATTGGTACCACTGTTAGAACCTGAGGACTCCCAGATTCAGCAGCTCGAACGCGAACTGGAAGACGTACTTGAGGGTCAAGCTGATAGTCCAAATTACAACATATCGATTGGAGCAGGTATTTTCTTGGTCTCGATTGTCCTAGTAGCAGTTTGGGTGTGCACTGGCCGCCAACAACCAACCCCAACATTTATCAGCCATCTATCATTGGAGGATAGACCAATTGGAAGCTGGTCGCATATCTCAACTCCGACTGCCACCGACAATGAGAGCAGAACATCAATGATATAAGTTCAATTTGTGCAAAACAAAATATTTTAACATTTTACTTTTTATTTGTGGACATGTGATTTTTAATTTAAAAGAAAATCTTTTTTTTCGCATTCAAAGATGACCGCGCGACGAGGAAAAAAGTGTAGTAACTGTCTTAGATCTTGTTCCCCCGGGAGTGTGTTCGAATGCTTTGCTTACGATTTTCCGATTTAATGGCCTATAAACATATGTCACTGACTCTTTGGTCATAATTAACCAACCAAGCAATTATGATCGAAGTGAATAAAGTGACCTATGGACTGCGGTCGTTAACTTTGGATTGAAAGCTATGCAAATTGCAAGTCAATTGAGGGAAATGATGCAATTATTGGAATTCAGCATTTCTTTCACTTGCAATTCCATAGCAGAGTCAGCAGAAAGGTTTAACACACCAATTAACCAAAATTAGGCTAATTAACTCGACATGTTCGATTAACGCGGTATCGGGTCTTGGCGCGAAGCCAATAATTTTGTAATTCTAAATCTATTGTAACTTTGAGTTTGGCGCGCAGCCATCAATTAAAGATTAAAAATTTAAAGTTGGTTTTTATATTTTAAAACGCGTAAACAGAAACTATAAATACTGTAGCCGTACTAAAATAATCGTGCAGAAAATTTATGATGACTGCAACCTTCATAACAACAGGGGGAGGACGATACGACTCAAATGGAGGAAAAATAAATTAGGATGAGACTCTCCATGCTATGCTCATTTAATCTTAGGTTGAGAGCAACTGTCCATGTTGAATAGTTTTAAGAAGCAATATTTACAAACAATTTTGTATTAATATAAATTCACTGGAGAAAATCAATTAAAATTTTAAATTCAGTTTAACGTTTCATGGATTTCTTTGATTTTTGTTCTTTTTTACTCATTAAAACGGGCAATAGCGCTCGATATAGTTATGAGTAAATTTTAATAATACGATTATATCTCTGATATATATGCATCCCAAATTAATTCACAAAAAAAAAAAAAAAAATATATATATATATATATATATATATATATATATATATATATATATATATATATATATATATATATATATATATATCAACTCACCTCTAAAATTGAATTCACAAAGAAGAAGCTGAACGTGTCCATTCAACGCTTCCACTTGAAAAGTGTTAAAATGTCTATATTGAATGTACATGCAACTTGCACGGGATATTATTATTGACTCTCTTGAATTCTTGAGTTTTCGTTCCATTCTAAATATTTTCCACCACAAAATCAATTTAAGGCATCGAATAATATATCTTTGTTGCTTAATTGAATTTAAGTGAAACTGTTTTCAAACGCTTTCTTCAAACACGAAAAATTCATCCAGCATTAAATTAAACCCTTTTGCATTGCCTTCCTAACAAATCTTAATCACTTTATACTTATCAACTGATTTCAATTTTTCTATTATCCTCAACTTTAGGGTTATTTAAATATTCTGGAATTTTTGTTCGAGCAATTTATCATTCACCTTAATCTAACTCATCTTACAGTAGAATATTTCTTAAACTTATTTAAATTAGTGCATTGCACGAATTATGGCAAATAACAATCTAACGTTATGCTTATATACTACTACTTAAATCCCTAAATCAAGCTGCTTTCTACGTCTACTTGAATATCTTTGGATCACCTGTGAACCATTGCGTTATGTTGCAATGGTTTCCGCCCTACGATGATTCACTCAACAATTCTGGGTCCATCGATTGGCATTGTATGTAAGACTTCGTCGAGTAATTGAAGAGCACGATGTAAATGAAGTTCTATCCAACATGGAGTATCTTTGATGGATTGTCGTGGATAATCCGGCCCCCAACCTTTGACAAAACTTAAACGAAGAATACAGAGCCGACGCAAGTCATCAACACCGATGCCAGCTACTACACTTAAACCTATAAAACACAATGTTTGCAGTTAATTGAATCTGTCCAACGGAAATCAAAACTAACTTCGTGAGGGCATGTTATTTTGCGATGAAGGCAACCCGGCAACAGCGGCTGCTTGTGCGGCTGCTGCAGCTTGAGCATTCGATGCTAAAGATTGCATTTGTTGATGGCACTGGCGAAGATCAAAAACCTGAAATATTTTTAAGAAACCAATGATTGATTACATGCTTTTCAACAGCATTTTTTTTTAAATCTCCAATAGAAAATTTAAAAAACAAACCTTAATGCATGCTGCCGGGTAGATTTTATGTACTGCATCACCCGGTGTACGACCTGCTTCTCGATCTAAATAATAACTTTGCACAAACACCGAATTTTCACTGAGGCATCTAAGCCAAACATCTCCTTCACCCCTCAAATCCAACTGAACTCCTTTGCCAATATGAAGCCTGGCTCTCTCACTTTGCTCTGTCCTATGAACATTGCTTAACGCACCCAAACAGAATCTGTTACCTCCGGATGGGTCAACGTACCCATCAATAATAACATTAGGTTTCGTGGATAACACTTTAAACGTTTCGCCAACTTGCGCGTCCAATTCAAAATAAGCCACTGAGCACCAAAATTCCGGTGCCGGTTGCCTGGAGAGCAGACGAGGTGCATTTTGAAACTCTCCTGGCATAGTTGCATTATCTTGAATAAATGAAACGTTTTTATATTAAATCAGTTAACTGGATAAAATATTTCAACTTACAATATCCACCGTGAGTTTGCGGATCTGGAGGTTGCATTGATTGCGTATACGTTAAAGTGCTCGTACCTGTCCAAGTGCCACGAACTTCATTACCACTTTGTGGAGGGTGAGGATAATGCGGTTGTTCTTGGGACTTCTGTTCATTTCGTACGGGTTCATGAAGACTAGGAAGGACATTAGACATCCCAGATGAGGATGCATCCATCGGAGTATCTCCAGACATTGAGTCCTGCATTGGATTCGGATAGTAGCCATTGGGTGCGCCGCTATGAGCATGATGTGCAGTTCGATCTAAAGAATTTGTTTGAGTTGTGGTTGGTGGTCCACAGTGAGCTATGGAAGAAGCACTTGTGAGTGGCTGATTTGGCATACAGTTTGACGGAATGTGCAGCTGCTGATACGACATCGAATGCGATGCGGCTGCTAAAATTTTAAATAAATTGAATCAAAAATAATTTGAAAAGATTCGTAATCAAAAATGCAAATCAAGCATTAATTATAACATAATAAAAAAATAAAAAAAAACCTCTTACAATGAGGGTGATGGGACATTCGCGGCATTTGGCCTGGCCACATATTTCTTCCAACCTCATTCGGTTCAATTTTCACCAAAGTTCGACCGCATGATGAATAAAAAGCATTCATTTGCCTTGGAACACCTTTAAGTTTAGAACGAAACTATGAAAAGCAAAATCATGAATAAATCGAAATAACGCAAATGAACGAACTACAGATTTTGGATTTGTTCAATTTTCATTGCTAATTACCTTGTCCTTGTACGTACGCTCCGTAGCCGCCGTCTGCACTCATACCAACCGGATTGTGTTGGATTTTAGTCATATCGTTCCCATCAACTTCGAAGCTGCTATTACCAAATGGTCCCGTTGTGTATTCATCTTTTATCAAACGAGTCGATCCAGGTTGTAAACTTAGTCCGGAAAGATCAAGCCCCGGTGAGAGAACTCTTTCGTAATGGTATGGATTGACGCAAACCGAATCACATTTTAAATCGAAAGCGAATTGACAGTATTTGGTATGTTTCAACTCATTTTTATGTAGATCCGGCCAGCGCCATATTCGTGCGTATATAACATGCGGGAAACCTTTACGACCGGCGACCTGAAGTACAAATAATATTTTTAGTCAATTATTTGATTTATTTGATATCCGCAGGCCAATTCTCTTTCTTGTAAAGTCGTCGGACCTTGCTTTGATGTGTGAGCAGACGCGTTTCGACTCGTTTGTCTTCTTCAGTGTCTAAAGAATGTGGCTCAAAGGAGTCGATACGCGTCTGCTCACGGAACAAAGCAAGGCCCGACGGCTTTACAAGAAAAAAAAATATTTTTATTTATTTAATTACATATATATTCCATCCATTATCCATTTTACTCTTGGGAAAGTATAGCTAAAGAAAACACACAAAATATTCAGATGGAAACGAAATTTTTTATTCAATATATGCCATTATACGTGAAACACAACATCATTTAAATGTCCTCCACGGGACCTCCTACAGGCCTCAATCCTTTTGAGGTAATTTTCAATGACTTTTCGGCACATTTTCGGCAATATCTCGGCCATAAATTCACGAATATTGGGTTTCAATTGCTCTAGGCTTTGAGGATTGTTCGCGTAAACACGATCCTTCGCATAGCCCCATAAAAAGAAATCCAAAGGTGTTAGGTCGCAGGATCTTGCGGGCCAATTGACATGACTCAATCTCGAAATTACGCGTCCTGGAAATTTCTCTTGCAAAAGTGCTCGTGCTCTTGTGCAGGTAAGACTGAAAACACTCATGCCCGCTCAAAAGCTGGATCAGATAGAAGTCAGTCTCACCATGCCTTCGATTTAGCCACGGTGTCACATCCGGGATGAGGCGCGCAGTCCACCTTCCCTTCGTGCAATTGACCCAAGACTGCTGCCAGTCGTTGAGCGAGCGCTGTCTCTCCTCGCGGACAACCACCTCCCTCGTATCCTCGTTTCGGCGCAGGTAAATAGCGCGGCGCTCTCTAGCAAGGAGGGCGACAGGTATCACGCCTGCAATAACTGTCACCGCCGAGTCAGAGACTGTTTGATACGAAGATGCAATTCTCAAGGCTCCTCTTCTCTGTACCTGTGCCAAGCGTTTTCGGTATACCTCTTTGCTGAGAGGGTCGCCCCAAGTCTCTACTCCGTACAGTAGCACTGACCCTACAGCACTCATCAAGAGGCGTCTTCTTGATGGGCTGGGTCCCCCTACGTTGGCCATAAGTCGACTCAGAGCCGATATTCCCGAAGCAGCCTTCTCAGCTGTTGCCCTGATTTGCTCAGAGAAACTCATCTTCGAGTCGATCAGTAGCCCCAGATACTTCACCGCTGGCTTCGATTCGATTTGTAAGTCGCCAATACTGCTCATCCTTACTCTAGGGATTCTCTTTTTTGTCAAGATGACCACTTCGGTTTTCTCCAGTGCTAAACTGAGCCTGCGAGCAGTCATCCAGTCCCTCACTCGGCGCATTTGCATACCTAGCCTAAGTTGCGCTTGTTCAACGGTGCGTCCAGTGACCAGAGCCGCAACATCATCCGCATAGCCGACCAAGCGCGACTCATCTGGCATCTCAAGTCTCAGTAGCCCGTCATAAGACACGTTCCACAGGTCCGGATCAAGCATAGATCCTTGGGCAACACCCAATGTAATTTCCATCCTTCGTTGGCCCTGTGTCGTGCCGTAGAGCAGGCTACGGTCCTTTAGGTAGTCCCTCAAAAGCCGCATTAGATATTCTGGAACTTGAAAAGGATTTTCCAGCGTATCCAGAATATCCACCTATCTAGCGGAGTTGAAGGCGTTCCTGACTTCGAGTGTCACTAACAGGACGATCCGTCGCTTGGTGCGACTATGTGCCCCTGCCTTTTGGACCGCGCTCACCACATCTGCAATCGCATCAATAGTAGAGCGTCCTGCTCTAAAGCCGTACTGCCGAGGAGATAGGTCCCCAGTAGCACGAATCGCGTCAGGGAATCTTCCCTTGATGAGTTTCTCTAGCACTTTCCCAGCCGTGTCTAGCATGCATAATGGGCGGTATGCAGACAGTGATTCGGGATTTTCCTTCCCCTTGCTGATCAGCACGAGCCTCGCCACCTTCCATTGTACCGGGAAAACCCCGTCCCGTAGGCAAGCGTTGAATGTGCTGAGCAGCAAGTCAGGACAATGGTGATAGACGAGCCGCAATACCTCAGCCGGAACACCATCTGGACCTGGAGCCTTCCTCGCTTTCAATGAAAGGACTGCCTCCTCCAGTTCCGGCTGCGTGAAGAGTGGACACTCGACTGCTGTTTCACCATGGAGAGCGTCAACACGGACGGGATGGGCAGGGAAGAGTCCCCGCACTATCGCGTCCATCTTTTCCGCGTCATGTATACCGTAGGGCACCAAGCTTTCGCATAACTAGCTTATAGCCAACGCTCCACAGGTCCTTATTCACATTGTCCACTAGGCCTTGCCAGCAGCGAGCCTTGCTATTGTTAATCAATTTGCGAAGGCATTTCCTGGCCGACTTATATGCTGCCACCCAGTTGCATGCCTCGTCACGGCTCCGCGCCCGTTGAGCCTCACGTCGAAGCTTGAGACACTCCCATCGCATTTCAGCGATTTCAGCTGACCATCAGTACACTGGGGGGCTTGCCGTGCCGGGGTTTTCGACGGGGCATAGAAGCGCAGCAAGCAGTCGTAATGATGCTCATAGTAGAGTTCACCACGTCTTGAGTTCTTCCGTCCCCTCCGAAGCTGCCTGCAGCGGCTCACCTGCTGTGAGCACCTGGACGAACCTCTTGACGTCCATCCTTCTGATGTTCCATCTAGTTGTAGAGCCGAGAGCACGGACGTCGGGAGACAACATCACTTATCTCAAGCAGAATGCACTGATGATCATTGGCTGAGTAGTCCTCTAATACTTTCCAATTGTGTATCCTCTGTACTAAGGATTCCGAGGCGAATGTCACACGTCCGGTATGGTTCGCTCACAGCCAATACGGCGGAAAGTCGGCGTATTTCCGGAGTTTAGTACGACGAGCGCCGTCTTGGCCGCCATTTCCAGGATTCGTTTTCCCCGCGGACCCGTTTGAGGCATGCCCCATTCGATTGCTTTAGCGTTGAAGTCGCCCCCAACGAGCACTTTGCCCCATGCATTCGAAACAGTGCCCTCCAGAGTTTTAAGCTTGGCTTGAAAAGATGATATCGATTCGTTAGGCGTTACACACTAAAGAAGGTGGCCCGTGAACACCGAACCCACACGAAACCATCCCCCCGTCCACAACTCTCCGCTTGGAAATCACTGTTCCGAATCCAGATGGCAGCAGTACCAGTTTCGTCAGAATACCATAATGCAGGACTTTTATTATGGTGTTGCTCACTCAGCAGCAAGAAGTCGGCTTTCATGTCCCTCGCAAACTGCTCAAGCAGATTTTGGGCGGTTGAACTGCGGTGTAGGTTTAGCTGCAGGATGCGGGTCATCGAAGTTCTGATTTTGCCTTGGCTAGGGCTTCCTGGAACACCCGGCATTTTCCTGATCCCAAGACGTGTCCAAAATCAGGTCTCGGATCAGCATCCTTGCAAAGAATACAGTGTGCCTCCTTCGTACACTCTTTTCTTTTATGTCCCATTTCACCGAATTTGTAACATAAGGAACTCCTATCGGGTCCTTTGCATACTTGTGTGGTGTGACCATAGCCAAGGCATTTGAAACATTGAAGAGGCATTGCTCTTCGCCGTATCCTACAGACAACCCACCCTATTCTTACTTTGCCCTTGTTCAGCAATTGTTCGGCGTCCTTTTCGGTCAAGTCAACTATGGCCATGCGTTGTCCCCTGTTTTTTTTCTGGTGCCAGTCTCGCTTTGATCCTTCCCACGCTAGGGAACTCCCTTTTGATGGCCTCTTCTACCTCGGCCAGATCCATCACGCAGTCAATGTCTCTTATTTCGATCGTTGCCATCGGTTCGAGCGAGGCTATAGTTGCGCTTTTGCCGAGGACTTTCTTTACTGCGTCACAGAATGCTTCCTTATTGCCGGCCTCTGCTCCGAATTCGACCAGTATGTGGCCCGACCGCGTTTGTCGTACTACTTTAATGGTAGTGTTGGCGTCTTCGGGCCTTACGTTTCCCTTGATGTCCCGCAGTACCTCCGCGTAGGATCGGCCATCTTGGGGCTTTAAGAGCAGTGCCTGCTACCGGGGTCTTCGTCGGGGCTCCTGCCTCTCCTGTTTTGCATCAGGTCATTTTTCTGATTGGGCGGCCGTGCGAACGTTACTTTCTGGCACTTTTTGAAAGAGTTTCTTTGCGGCTTTCTTCGCTCCTTTTGTAAGCACTATCTGGAACGCGTGATCTGGTGCTCCACGCCCATCAAGTGCCTCTTCCTTCCTTCTTTTATCCCGATCTCCTTCGATTGGGCTAGACGCCATTCTTTTATTGTTTTTAATCGAGGAGGTATCTGCATGTGGGCTTTAGATTCGCCCCCAGCGCCTCTTTAGCCTTCTGCTCGTCTTCGGCCCTTAACCAGCTCCTCCGATAGTGCCCTATGTGATCTAGGAGCTCCTCTAGTTCAAGGAGCCCGGCCTTTATCGCTTTCCGTTTCCGAATGCAGTACTTCCGCCACATTTTCGACGTTGGCGGTGAAATTACACAACGTCGCTTTATTTGTCTGGTCACTCATTGCTTTTCGTGCCGTTATCTCCTCGTTGGCTTCAGGATGTTTCTGTACTATGTCGGGGTTTGCGACCCCTTCGGTAACGATCGCAGCAGTGACCATCGAATTTTTTCGATGTTCTTTATATTATCTTCCACCGCTCGAACACCTGAAGCGTCCTGCAGAGTTTCCCGCTTTTCCGTCATAGGACGCTCTGGCGTTCGCATAATTTTTTTGCTGCGCCCGAACGCCGCAGGAATCTCAGTCTGAACCAGACTGTCTGCTAATCTTCGTTTTTCGTCCGTCTTCACTTTCATTGTATTATTCGTCGTTTTTGTCATGGTTAGTACCGCTCTCGATGTACTGTTAACATCGTAGCTGCAACGGCTGGTTGCGTCGTCGTTGTTTTTATTTTTTATTTCTTTTTTTGGATCTTTTTGATCTTTTGATTTTGGTTGCTCCAGTTTTATTGGGTCCCCCCTCGGAGCCGCTATCTCTGTTCGTGTGTGTAGTCGCCTTTTTGGTCCCATGGTTATCTTTCCAGAGCAGGGAGGCTATGCGAGGGTTGGTACAAACCCTTATGGGGACAAGTGCTCAGAGCCAGACCAGCGCTAATCGGGAGTCCGTCTCAACCGAACTTACACCACCAACCCAATGGTGCGAACTTCGAATGTACTCCGAGGCCTTTTACAGGGAAGGAGCCGGTATGATAGTTGAATTGCCTAATTTTCGATGTCCTTAGGGATAATATTAATGTTGTAACGCCGCCACTGGGAAAAAACACTGCGATAACATCTGATGTCGTACGTGACGAACTTCAGTCCTAACTTCTTCAACTATAAAAGCGGACTACAGTTAACAGCAGCCGTGAAAAAAGTAATACAATTATTCCTTGTGAATTGCTACCGTATTGTTTTTTTGTGAATTTTTAGAATTAACACCCAACAAGCGGCCCACCACAGGATAAGTATAATTAGTTCGTCACGAGCGCTGGATAAAGTCTCTCGATTGCATTAATGTTAATGTAGATCGCAGTCCCAAATACAAATTAAAATTGCGTTGAGCACCGATAACAGTCTCAAATTAAACAACAAGCACTGCGTACCGTTACAGCCTTGTTGAAATAACAATCAGCACTGCTATCGTACAGTCTAAATTGTAGTTTTCAATACCGAGCGCTAATCTGCATTAGCTTATGGTGGTATGCGACAATATCGCCAGCGTTCGACGGCGCATGACTTGAAGGCAAGTCCCGGCGGTATATCATTGTCAGCGGAACAATTTCGTGAGCTAATTAATTTGAATGTGCCACGAAAATACATACACCGTAACGAGGGAAGTTTATCAAAGTGTACGACTCGATATTATGGTTCACGACACGGACACGGACTTGAGGAGTTCATCGATACAACAAGGATTTTCAAGGACATCAAAAATATTGTAGAACTTAATGCCTGCGATGTTTGACTCTTTTACTTCAAGACGAGGCATTAGCTTGGTGCAAAGGCATTAGCCCCACAATTACAACATGGGAACAAGCAATTTCAGGTCTCCAAAAATCGTTCGCTCCACATAAACCAGCTTATAAAGTTTACAAGGAACTTTTTAGTGAAAACCAAAAACCATTTACACCAACTGAAATCTTCATATCACAAAAAAATCCCGTTGGCACCACCAGCCGGAAAGGCAAATTTCTCGTAGGTACCCTTATTTTTAAAAGCAAATAATATTATTAGCCGCCACTTTGAAAAGCAAACACTGTTGAAAGAAAATGTTATGTTGTATACATTTTTTAATTTCAGCCATGTCAACTGATTCAACTTTTCAGTTGCTACTAAAATAGCGAATTGCCCTTACTTTCTGACGTTTTACGACCTTTGGGCTCGTTATGATTCTTTTTAGAAATGGGTCGTTTTGGTTACAATTCAACAAAGAGTCGCATATGTTAATGCGTTTGGTGAGGTGAATTTTTTTTAATTCATCAGGAATCCAAACATCCAATTTGTTTACGTAACCAAGCTGTTGTAAGTGCAAGTAAACGGGTGACTTCAATATGTCGAGCTTCTCTGCTTTTTCTCGAGTTGTCATACGCCGGTAACTTTCGATTAACGCCTTTATTTTTTTGGACATCAGTAGTGGTTGAACGACCAGTACGTGGTGCATCTTGCACATTAAAATTTCCAGAACGAAAGCAAGCAAACCAGCGCTGAAACTGGCGTGCAGTAAGGCAGTCCTCACCATTAACTTTACACAATTTATTTCGAGCTTGCACCACATTTTTGCCCTTTCGGAAGTAAAAGAATAAAATATGCTGATAATTCTCCCTTTGATTGTCGATTTTCTAGTTTTCAACCAACTTCTTATTTACTAATGACGCTCAGTTTTTGACTGAAGATAGTCTACAGAATAATCTTTAAAATAGCATATAATAATATCAGCCGCGCAATCGCTACTATATATGTGGAAATGAAACGGAAGATTCTTCGAAGAGAGCCGGCGACCACTTCGCAGTCAGTCTATCGTAAGCGGGTACCCGAAGAGGACGTGTTTTCTTTGTTATGCATTTACGCTTGAATTCTTTGTTATGTATTTACGCTTGAATTCTTAATTTGTTACATTTGTATCAAAATACATTCTATCCTACATGGAGTCAGAAGTGGGATGCAGGCAAATATGAACAGAATAAGTGATTCGAGCTACATCGCACATCTTGTTATACGATAAGTACAGTGTCAAGACGATTTGGTGAAAAAAGACGTGATTTTCAGTATGACCGACGGGAAGAAGGAGTTATGATAGCGTTTGTTGACGATATAATTATTGCGGCGATAGATGAAGTCGAAGCGATGTCAAAGTTGCAGAGAGTCTTGGAAAGGGCTGCAGACAATGATCTCCAAATAAACTGGACCAAATGTGTGTTCTTGCAAAGATCCATCGATTATCTTGGATATACAATAACCGAGGGAAATTACCGGCCAAGAACTGTTAGTGGTACCTACTGCGATGGAAGTGGGTTTAATTCGGAGATACTACGAAAAAGGCCATTTTGGAATGAAAAAACCAAGGACATGTTGGAGAATAAGTACTATGTTCGTGGTATTGACAACAAGATTAAGGCGTGTATTGAGAATTGCCTCGCTTGGATTTTGTCCAATCGCAAGGCGAGGAAATCGGAAGATGAACTCCATCCGATACCTAAGGGAGATATACCCTTAGAAACCTTCCATATACCTTTAGAAACCTTCCATATTGACCATCTCGGACCGATGCCGTCGACGAGAAAAACATATAACTATGTGCTGACAATAACTGATGCATATTTAAAATTTACTTGGATTTTTCCTGTGAAAACGACTTCAGTTGAGGAAGTTCTACGAAAACTGGAAATAGCTGAAACCATTTTTGGAAATCCTCGACGAATAATCGCAGAGAGAGCTGGCGTATTCGTATCGAAGTCGTTTGCTCAATACTGCAGTGACCGAAAGATAGAGTTACTATACATCTTATTACGAAAGGTGTGCCGCGTGGAAATAGGCAGATCGAACGAGCGCATGGGGTGATTGTTCCAAAGCTAACGAAACTCTCAAGTGCGTCTCCTGAAGATTGGTATAAACATGTCAGCGGACTACCGCGTTTTCTAAACAGCACATATCATCGCAGTATCGATGCCACTCCCTTCAAACTTATGATAGGTGTGGACATGAGGAACACTGAACAATTCGAGAAGAGGCACGAAACCAAATCGAAAAAGTTCAACAATTGAGGGGGCACCGCTTACACCGCTGCATGCCCCACTCTAATTTGGGGGCCATGGGTATCGTAGGTGGAGACGAAATATTCTCAAGCCTCGTTCATTTTCGCCAGGCCCAGTTTGTTGTTTGCTTTGGCAATCTTCTCCTTTAGTAGGTTATCTCGGCCTCGACACCATCGGACCGAGTCGTGTTATCCCCAATTCATGAATGGGAATTTTTTTTGTAGTGGGCCCTTGTGCTGGAGAAAAGGACCCGCCCCACGACACCGCAATGCTAGCCTGCCAGCGCATTCGCGCGTCCTCAGACAAGGTCAATCTCGGCGAGCACCAACATCCTCGCTCGCCGAGGTAGCAAACCATCGCTGCAGTCCTTTACGGACATTTCTATCCATTCATATCACTACAACCCACCAACTCTGGATGAAGTTTGTTCTATCATCAAAGCCCAAAAGAATAATAAAGCGCCGGGCATCGATGCGATTCCAGTGGAGCTCATCAAATATGGTGGCAGCAGTGTTCATCAAGCTTTTCACAAAGTCATCCAGTACATTTGGCAACAATAACATATGCCGAAAGAGTGGAGCCAATCAATTATATTCCCTATCCACAAAAAAGGTGACAAGCTAGAGTGCAAAAATTATAGAGGCATATCACTACTTTGTACGGCGTACAAAATATTTTCAAAGATCTTAGAAAATAAAATTGGATCATACGCCAATGGTATTATTGGGGAGTATCAAGATGGTTTTAGACCAAGTAGATCGACAATAGACCAATTTTTCATCGTCAAGCACGTACTTGAAAAATGCTGGGAGTTCAACATAGACGTACACCAAATTTTCGTTGACTTTAAGCAAACATATGACAGTATTGGTCGTAACGTACTGTACCAAATAATGCTTTGCTTCGGCATCCCAGCCAAATTAGTCCGTCTTACCAAAATGAGAATGACGTCGACGACCTCCCAAGTCCGCATCAATAACCAACTCACCGATGCGTTTGACACAAATATCAGACTAAAGCAGGTAGACGGGCTGGCCCCATTGCTATTCCCTTTGGCTCTGGAGTACGTCATAAGGAAGCTACATGTCGATACACGAGGTACATTACTATGCATGTCGTGCCAAGTAGTAGCCTATGCGGACAACATTAACCTTTTGTCACGGACATTAACAACTGCCAAAGAACTTTTCCTGAAACTCGACAGCGAAGGAATACTAGTAGGGCTATAAATCAATGACCATAAAACAAAGCTCATAACGCAGTCGAGGAAAAATACCTCAAATACACAAAATATCACACTTGGCGAATACAGTATCGAAAATGTGAGCGAATTTGTGTATTTAGGCGCCAAAATAACGAAAACAGGCAATGAAGGAGACGAAGTACGCCGAAGAATACAGCTTGCAAATAAAATATTTTATTCAGTATTGACGATCTTGACGACCAGCTGCATACACAGGAAAACAAAGCTCCCAGTATACAAATCTGTGATGAGACCTGTGTTATGCTACGGGTGTGAAACATGGACCCTAACCCAAGCATCCGCAAATATATTGAACGCCTTTGAGCGACGGGTCCTGAGGCGAATAATCGGAGCGAGCTAGACGGGGATCAATGCCGAATTCGATACAATCATGAGCTGTATGACATTTTTGACGACCCGGAGATCTCAACGATTGTAAGACTGCGGAAGCTGCAATGGGCTGGCCACATGAATCGTATGGGCAAAAAACAGATACCCAAAAATGTATTCGTTGGGAGAACTGAAGGCCGGAGACCAGTGGGGAAACCGAGGAAACGCTCGTCTGACTCGGTCGACGAAGACAGTTCATCGCTGCTCGTATTTCGAAATCGCAGGACGCGGTCAATCGACCGGGTCAGTTGGAGGCGCTATTTGCAGGAAGCGAAGGCCCGAGAGGGGCTGTAGTTCTAAGAAGAAGAAAAAGTAATATGAAACTGAAATCATAACACTAATAAGCTATTCCAACACACCCCTAGAATAAAGAATCAACTAATATGGAGGATTTTCGAACTACTGGATGATGCAAAGACATCCTGGAAAAGGAAGATGTGTGAAGGTTAGGGCGTTTAACTTATACCTATTCGGGATGCATATAAACAAATTATTAATAAGTAATGTGTTTTTACCAGCCTGAGTATAACATAATATTAATTATAAAATTAAGCGATTGGAATCAAATAGAAATGAAATAGTATTTATTGACTATCCCTCTCTGAGATTGGAATCCAACTAGAATTTCAACTTTCGTTTATTGGAATCGCATTAAACAGAAACTAATAATATAACGACAATTCCTTGGATTTCATTTTTTTTTCTCAGTCACCCCAACAAAGTTAACAAATCATCTCTGACTCCATCAACAGTGCGCTTATAACAAATCAAAACAAAAATTTGTAGAATAAATTAACCACCCTACCTGCAGTCGTCCGTCCAAAGTGCGTTGGATCGTCACACATTTGCTGCGATGCGAGCCGCTTGTTGTGATTGCCGTTATTAGTGAATCCAGTTCGTCACGTTTCTCTTTCAATTTTTTCACCAATGACTCAATTGCACGCTTCGCGAATCCTTCGCTCTCTCCACCCTGGCGGTGGCACATCAATGAATGCACAATGCTCAGGCAAGCATCTGCGGATGTTGGGGCCGGTGCGGCAGTCGACGGTAATTGATTCATTTCGCGTGCAGCTGGTAAACCTTCGAAGAGAAACAAATCATAATTTAGGTTATTATACAACAAGGATATATTGGACAGAAGCGCAATTCAATCAACTCACTTTCTTGTAATCGGACATCAGCACAAACATCAACAGAGGCCAGACCAACCATTCTTAGATTACTCGTCCAGACAACTTTACGACAGTCAATAGGTCAATGCAGGCAATCAACAGCATTAAAACATATGCATAATTTCGGCAATCATGTGCACACAACACCAAAACACAATTCTAGCTAAATCACCACTTATTTGTAATATGATCAGAGCGGTTAGGAACTACTTATATATCAAATATATGCTTACACTCGCGAGCTAACACGGCAATTTGAGGACACTTTAAAATGCTTTTCTGTTTTAGTTTTTCAATCACATAAAAGAAGTTTTATTGCAAGCTTTCAACACTCGAATAAGACGGAAATGTCCATTTGTTGTTGCCACAAACAATAAATTACCGACGCATTCCGAAGGAATCTGTTGTCCAAAAGACCGATTGCCGGCTGAGATGTCAATGTCAAACATGTTTATGGGAGGGGCGTTCAATGCCCAAATGATACGTTCAGAAGAAATAGCATCTTAAGAAAACGCTAGTGCTACCACGAAATTGGAAAATAACAGCCGTGGCGGGCCGTAAATAGTTATATCTCTGTTACTGAACAATTAAGGTAATTTTAAAACGAAATCGATTCCTTAATTTTGAACACAATGAAGATAACTCATGGAATATTCTACGAACAATATAGTCGATAACAATATACCAGGATACATTGATTCGTTTCAGTGAAATCCTTAAGATGGTTAACATTAAGGTCAACTACATGGGGAAGGGGGGATGAGTTCACAAAGGGGACGTTAAGAGAAAACAATCAATGAATAATCGGAATATATTTATAATCAAATCTAACACAACACTTTGGTTACATACAGTGACTCCCAAAAAGATCCGCACAAGTAAGAAATTTTCCTCCTTTCTCATTTTTTAAGGCAATTAAAAACGGGAAAATTTTTTAAAACATTTTATTACAGTTTTACAGATCACATAAATAAAATAGTTTCTCACTTTAAATATACCAAAAATAGGAAATTCCATGAAAAAACAGAAAATATCATCCCTCAAAAAGATCCGCACAAGAGCTAAATTGTTAAAATAAACAAAAATTTTAGTAAGCTAGTATTTTGTTGCATGTCCGTTTTGTTCAATGACACATTTTAATCGATTTGGCATACTGGAGATGATTTTCCACAGGTATTCCACATCCATTTTCACCCATTCTGCGCGAAGCCTTTTTCGAGCTCCGTTTTTGAACGAATTGGCGTGCTATGAGCTCTACGGTCCAATTCATCCCAGAGATTTTAAATGGGACTACAATCTGGTGACTGAGGAGGAGGATGAACTACTTTTGGACAATTATACAGCTGCCATTCTTGAACAATGCGTGCCTTATGTTTGGGATCATTGTCTTCGTAATATTTGAACGAATCCAAAATGCCCATTTTAGCAGCGCTTTTTCGCAAATTTTCCTTCAAAATGTCTAAATATCGACGGGAATCCTTGATATCATCTATAAATACTGATTCGCCAACACCACGAGTAGATACGCATCCCCAAACCATCAAACTGCCACCTCCGTGTTTCACTGTAGGCCTGAGGTTAATTGGACTCAATACTTCATTGGGCTTGCGCCACACCATAACACGTCCATCCGAGCCAAAAACATTGAATTTGCTTTCATCGGCGAAAATCACATCCTCCGAATTATTGACTTCCTTTTATATAAATTCTTTAGCGAAATTTAAACGCTTTTTTCTATTCACTTCGCTGATGAATGGTTTCTTCCGTGCAACACGTCCATTGTATTGAGCATTTCTCAAAGCTCGTCGAACTGTTTCACATCCTACTTTTTTCTTAAATTCTGCGAACACTTCACTCACAATTTTTGAAGCACTCAGTTTTGGATTTTTTTTTTATTTACCGGACGATAGAGCGTTCTTCAAGCGTCGCGTCGTTAGAACCTTTGGGCGACCAGGACTATGCTTCAAGTCTATTCTGCCTTCCCCTTTATACCTCCGGAGAATGTCGTAAACAGTTCTACGTTTCATGTTGAGGCTCGAATATATTTCTGCCACATTTTCAACCTTCCATATGGTTAGAAACCACCAACTGGATCTTCTCTGGAGACGTGTATTTGCCCATTTTAATTTAAAAAGCACAACGTTTTTTAAGCTACGAACAACACGCGGTTTGTGATCAGTATTAGATATGATCTGCCCGGATCTATTACGACTTTACCACTGAAGGCGATATGCTATAAAGAGACCACTCAAATGTATTCTTTTTACATAAAAATGCACATGTTTGCCAAAGTTTCCTTGTTGTGCGGATCTTTTTGGGGCGTCATATTTTGGTGCTTCTTTTTTAATCCTTCGTTTTACTTCTCATTTTGCGGTACATTTTCTTTTTTTTTTGAGTAAAACTATCAAGCTGATGTTTTGTTCAGTTAATAATACTTCCTTTTTCTTTTTGTGTCATGGATTGAAGCATAAATTGAAAAAGAAGGAACATTTCTTACTTGTGCGGATCTTTATGGGAGTCACTGTACTTATCATCATATGGCAAAGAAGTATTCAATTCGGGGCAGTACCAAGTGCACAGTTATTTTTATTTTTTTTAAATACCTCCATCCCTATTAATCTGTTGTAATCGAGCAGGTACGGTTGTGAACCCCGTCCAATACGCGAATTGGATCCGAATATTTTTTTTGTTAGAAAAATTAGTCAGGAAAATAAATGTCTTAATAGAAACTGATAACTATCCTTTACCCAACAAAGATAAAATTTTGAATCAAATTAAGAGTGCCGAGTACATGTCTGCTTTGGAAATAAGCAATTTGATCTAGCAAATACCTCTTGACCCACCTCCTTGTATATTGGCGCCGCCGACAATAGACGAGCCTATAACGCCAGAAGTGATATCAGAGCTTGGATTGGGTGGAATATCGTCTCCCCTAAAACAACGTCCGCCTCCTCCTTTAACGTCTGCCTCTTCAGAAGACATGGACCATGTAAAGTCAAATCAAAGCACAGACGACACATCCACAAAGTCATCAAATTATCACAATTCGAACCAAAAGCGGCCACACAGCAGCAACAAATCAGATAGCACTCCACCAAGCAAAAAGAAGAAATTATCAAAGAAGTCAAATCAATCATCATCTTCCTCCTCTAATCAAAAATCAGCTACAACATCCACATCGACATCATCCAAATCATCCAAACAACGTTCATCGAGCGGATCGTCTCATGGCAAAAACAACCATCCACTTCAGCAAAAGAAAAAGTTAAAGAGAAACCAATAACGGTTGAATATAAAGGCCCTTTCATTCAAGTTAAATCGGATGGCACGATAAACGTTATCAACGCCCCTACAACTGAAGATGTAGTGGAAAAACCAAACAAAGTGAAAAAATCTATTCATAATCATTCAAATTCTGATCGCAGTAAAATACGTGGACTGCATGTCAGCACGTTAAGTACAAAATATGACGCAGACCCAACGGATACGTCGTGGATGTGTGTATTCTGTAAGAAAGGACCGCACAAAATCGGTTTGGGTGATTTATTCGGGCCATATATAATAACGACCACTTGCGATGGATTCGTGTATAGTCAGAAAGATCCAAAAGATGATGATTTCATTAGCAAGCGAACAAAAGGAAATATGGTGCAAAAGCAAGTCAATGGAATGCCATTGGTACCAGCGTCAACATCTAGTTTTGCGCAAGCAATGGCTGCATTAAATGCTTGTCCAAGCAATTCATCAACGAGTAAAAAGAAAAGAAAAACCAACGACTCACCAAGCCTTCATAATAGCATTGCAAATACTTCGAGACTTGTATTTTTAAATATGAATGTATGAGTTACTTGGTGCGCGTTTGGATAGCGAGAAGGTCGTCAACAGGATTATACCGGTGATTACGGTTGTTACAATACTATCAACAAACCGGGTGGGAGATGTGATTTGGTTTTCGCGCTGATTAGCTGAACGCAGAGTGAATTGAACGGGAAAAACTGGAGATGGGACTTGGTTGTCGCGCGGATTAGTGGCACGTGGAGCGAATTGAACAAAAAGACGAGGAGTGAGAAAAAAAGCGCGCGATTAGCGTGAACTTGGTTAGCGGATAATTTGAAGTGTATAGATTTTTGTTGAAGTTTTTTGATGTTTGGTTACTACGTTAATGATTGAGTGGACGATGCAATTTTGCAAAGAACGGTGATAGGATGGAAATAAATTAACAATTTTTGGAATTGAGAGAGGCTGTTCGAAACCGCAAGACAGCGCGGACGCCGCGTGGAGAATTAACTGAAAGTGTTAGATATACGCGATTTTGTGGAATTGGATGAAATTCGTTTTACCAATTGTTGTGTTTCGAATAAAAAAGTAATTTTATAGTGAAAAATTGCCCCAATTGAACCTAACGGATGGTTCGGAGAGTGAAAGTGAAGGAAATGTACCGATAATAGTACAGTTGAGATAAAGCCAATTACCAAAGTGAATTTTCTCACAATTGTGCTGACGCGATTATTTGTGGTGTACGGAATAAGCCGTTTGTATAGAGGTTTTTTGGATTTGTTGAGTTGTAATGTAAGAATTAAACCGTTTTCCGCCGACTGGCCGACTGAATTGTCGAGAATCCCATCTTTCCATTGGAATTTACTGCACACCGAATGGGAACGAGATTTTATAAGTCTTTTGGCAGAATCAGCGGAACGCCCGTACTCCAAAGAGCATTTGTCTCCACCGATAAGACGGAAGTTAGCTAGGTCGCGTATGAATTCATATAAGCAATAATTTAGTCACGGGACTCCAAAATTTGCTCATGATAGACATCGGATTCTTCAGCCGTCTAGGGAAACGTGAACCAATCATTGATTATATTCGATTAGGCGCCCGTTATTCTTTTTGTGTTTTGTTTAAAGTTATTGAATTTAGTGAAAACAAATAATTAAATTTTTCATTCCGTCATAAGTAAATGTAACGGTTAGTGCGAGTGAATTTTGGTTTCGGTTTTGATTATTTAACAATTCCAGGATTCCCCGCCCCGAACACGAGCGCTCGTCAGAGGAGGTTTGGGGATAGGTACCCTTCTTTGTTCAACAATTATATTTTATTTGCATGTTTCATTAAATTTACATACATTCTAAGACCTGAACCAAAGCACTCGGACACCGGTGTTTCTTTCCATAAATTCTGTAGTCTCAAAAAGACCTTGCTCATTTGTTACCGCCTTTGTATTGAATTATTTAGTATTTTAAACTAAAGATAATTGCAATGATCTCTCGCTTGTATATTCTTTTGGTTTTGAGTAGAATATCATGTTGAATTTGTTGTTAAATAAAATGCATTAATATCGCATAACTTTCGGTCTTTCTGTTCCGCTTCTTTTGGACCGAGTATAGGACCCGGTACGGTGGCGGGCTTCCACCTCAAAACATGAGCCAGCCGCCGGATATATAGTTAATTCTTCTTTGTTTCAGGTGATATCGCGGGTTGAGTGGCCCAAGCAGAGTGTCTCTTTATGGCATAGCGTTATGCAATCAAATTGTATAATTCTATAGCATAAATTGGTTACCGGGGTACTCCCCTTCTGATGGGAAAGTTCATGCAATTCAAGTTGTATGAGTTTTCCACTCAGAAGAGGATTACCTGGCCACTGCAACAAAATATATATGGATTTATTCCGGTTGGGTGGTTGCGAAGGGGCTCCATCACCACCCGTTTGCCCCTCTTTCATTTGTGGGCCATAAACTTCATCGGGTAATGACGAGGTTACCCCAAGTCCGCCTTTCATCTCAGGTTCTTCTTGTTTTCGTAACAAGTTCTATCTCCCTCGGTGTAGTTATCTACAATTTTTGCGACTTCGGTCGCCTCTTGATCTCCAACCAAATTCGTGAGTGCGAAATTTTTTTTGTAGTGGGTCCTCGTGCTGGGGAAATGAACCCACCCCACGACACCGCAATGCTAGCCTGCCAGCGCATTCACGCGTCTCCAGACGAGGGCATTCTCGGCAGATACCGACACCTTCTTCTGCCGAGGCAGCAGACCATCGCTGCAGTCCTTCACGGACATTTTTGAACTTCTTATTCACTACAAATCTCTCCATCACTCTTTCATCGTCGTACAACGCTCGTGCGATCTGCATTTCACGCGTCGTCAATTCCTACGTGGGCCTCCAGGCAATGCTAAAACATCGGTATAAGGGGCACACCAAATACTGTGAAGTACTCCTTTCCTGCTAGTCTAGTCCGATCCGTGAAATGTTCTCAGAGATAAAAAAAAATATTATAATACGACGCAGTAAAAAAACTCTAGAGTTTATTTAAGTATCTCGACGCTAGGGTCTAAAATGCCCTAAAATACTGCATTTTCAATCATCCGGACTTATCATTAATCTGAATTTATTAGATGTTCCTTAAGTCTTTTCTTAAAAACCAATAATCAGTACGTTTTTCACTGTTTCTGGAAGATTATTGTATATACGCAGAGCATCATTCGTTGCATCGTTCTTTAGTCGATCAGTTCTAGCGTAAGGTATAAGAAAATTGTTGTGGCATTCCTTGAATTATATGGATTTATTTGTGGTATTTTTCTAGAGTGATTTTGTTCCAATTCACTGGAATTTAGACATTTGAAGATAAACTCAGCTTTCTCCATAGTAATGATTTGACTGAAGGTGCATGCATTGGTCCGTTGATACAATAGTCTTATTGGTCTGAGAATTGGAAGGTTTAGAATATTTTTACAGGCTTTAGTTAGTATCCTGGATATAATATTATGGTTTTGCTTTGACGATTGACTCCAAATGACCACCGCATAATGTAGCTTTGTCAGTACAAATGCATTTAATACAAGTTTCTTTATATGCATTGGAAAATCTCCATATTTTCTCAAATTATTCATGTGTGGCAACTATGTCAAACGATGATGTAACCAGAGAAAATGCAATCGTTACTAAACAAAATGATACGAATACAAAATTTGGAGGAAATGATCCGGACATTAACAAATGTGAACAAAACAAAAGTGATGAAGCCACAAAATATGTCCCACAAAGAAGAATGAAAAATAGGAAGCGACAACAAACAAGACGAACAAAAAAACAGTAGTCATATAAAAGGCTCAAACATATAAAGCAACATTACAAGATACGAAAAAGTCATCACTCCATGATGCTGATACCATACTAAGCGCGGGAGGAGCAAACAACAGCGCAATTACTATGCGGTACTTACTGGGACGAATGACGATATGGATACTGAAATGTTGTGCCAAGATAAAGTAGGTAATATTAATGATTCTAGTGATAATTTAATTCAATATTTAAAATCAAAAAATAAGGAGAAATCAAAAATAATAACATAAATGAGAAAGTTCCTCCGATCGATGTCTTTGGGCAGCGTTGAGGGGATATGGTTCAGCTATTGGCAGCCGAACATAAGATCAATAATTTTGAAGTTAAGAGAGTGACCGCTGATAAACTTACAATTAAATTAAAAACATTGGGTGATTTCAAGCAAGGGAAAGATGCTCTTAATAGTGTCAAAGCTTCCCCCCTTCACGTACACGCCTAAGACGGAAAAAAATCAGACCTTCCTGTTGAAGGCCTTAGACTGTGGGGAGAGTACAGTTGATTTCCTTGAAATGTTACAGGAAGCAGCACCAGCTGTCAAATTCATTAGTGTGAAAAATTTTACTACAAGGAGATCAACTGTTGAAGGCAAAATATCACCTTTTTACTTGGTCCAAATTGCAAACGATAGCAATCCGAGTGCCCTCCAAAAGGTAAGGTAGTTGAACTTTAAAATTGTGAGGTGGGAACGCCTCCAAAAAATTGAGGTCAACCAGTGTTACAGGTGCAAAGATTCGGTCAGTCGGCTGCCAATTGTCGCTGTGTTAAATGCAAAGATATTCATGCCCCCGGTGAGTGCACATTGGCTCAGATGGAGCCAACAAAAAATTATATTGTGTTAACTGCGGTATATTTGGCCATCCAGTGGGATATCGAAGATGCCCTCGGTATCAAAATGCAAAAGTTAAATTTTCCTCAAAACCAACCCAATTACATCCAATTGTGTTACCTTCTAACTTCGTCGAACCCGGAGTGTCATTTGCACTTGCTATTAGAGGATCAGCAGACAACAATGTAAATAAAATAAATAATGTAAGTGGCAATAATGAGCTGCTTCTCAAAATTTACCAGCAACTAAATTCTTTATCGGAGAGAATCGATGAACAAGATACAAAAATCAATTTTATTTTTCAATGTTTAGGACTTTCAAATTCTTCAAAATAACTTGTCATCCAGTCACATTCCTACATAGGATTCATCTCATCTCAATCAACGTCAACTCCATTGTTGCTATACATCGACGTGACTGTCTCTTAGAGTTCCTTGTCAAGCAAAAGCCAAACTTCTCACTGAAACCCACGTCAGTTCGTGGCACTCCATGACATTCAAGGATTTTTAATTCGTAAGAAACGATAGGGTAATAGGTGATGGGGGAGGTGGCCCCAGGATATTGGTTCGAAGACTCTATTGTTTCCAAAATATTGAAAAAATCGAATTCAAAAGCTTTGAATCTCTTGAAGTGTCCGTCATCAAAATCGCATTGCCAGGTGGGGATAACCTCTTCGTAATCTCTGCCTATGCAACTGGTCCAAATATTCTCAAGCTCAAGGAGGAGCTCAATTCCTTGTTTGAAATACTCGAATTGAACAGGCTGCATAGTTATTATATTCTTGCCGGAGACCTGAACGCCAAGCATATATCATGGCTGAACGCCACCAATAATCCAAGAGGTGTATTCCTGAAGTCATGGATACCAGAGAACCAAATTGAATACAGGTGCAATCTATATGGGTCAGAGTTCTCAACCTACCCTAGGAACAATTCATATTTGGACCCCTGCATTGCTGACGCAAGACTTGAATTCAGCTTTAATAGTCCTCTACAAAAACTACAGGTGCTTCCTTACGATAGCAACCATAGCGCAATCGTGATGGAAATCAATCATCAAAGGGATGCTCTCTTCCTCATTCCAGTTCAACATGAAAATTATCGATTAAATTTCGAAAAAATAGACTGGGCAAAGTTTCAAAAGAAGTTTAATCGGGATTACCAGAAGCAATGACCACCTTCTGATGATGGAAACTCTTGCTCAACGATTTCTAATGACAGGAATTTAACTAACGATGAAGTTAGAGAAGCTGACGTTGGAAACGATTGAGAAACATCGAAACAATATGGAAGGATATGAAACACCAACCATTGTAAGGTTGAAAAGATGAAAAGCCTTCTTCTCACACGCGTCAACAATATTTATCGACGATTTTTGGACTACAACCATCCCTCGTCGGCTTTGTTGAAATTACACCTGAAGAATGTCCGGAACTTAATCCGTTCATACTTCAGGAGTAGCGTCAGCAATCAATGGGCGGAAAAATTGAAGGGTATTAGCCCACAGGGCCCAGAGGACGTCTTCGGGAAAGTGAGTAGCACATTCCGTAAGAAGTATCGAGTGAAGGTATCGAATCTTGAAGTCGCTTGTGATGAGATAGTACGACTCCGGGTAGCAATAGAAACAGGATTATATGTGATGGATTGCAGAAACTGGCCCTGATTGGATTGGCTCATTTACCAAACCCTGAGAGGGAATGAAATATTTTCAGAGGTCGTCGAAGCAAAAGTTTCCGACTTCAAATTAAGCCTGAACGGTGAATCAATTCTTCATTTCAATGAAACATTAACATCTGACCTCATACCGAGCTTGAATCTTATTGATTATTTTATCAGCTATGAAGACTTGTGTTTTATATTTGACAAGGTAATCAACAAGAAATCATGCGGTATTGACGGTATTCCAAATATAGTTCTGCGATATTTGCCCGAGGTTGCTATTAG
Organism: Odontomyia ornata; assembly: GCA_963969285.1. NCBI lineage: Eukaryota > Metazoa > Arthropoda > Insecta > Diptera > Stratiomyidae > Odontomyia > Odontomyia ornata. The sequence goes on along the minus strand of OZ017739.1, from coordinate 378,476,977 downwards.
GAATTATTGCATATTGTTCAACAACATGTTGAGCAATTCATATTTCCAAAATGAGTGGAAAAAGCTTAAGTATTTCCGATCTTGAAGAAAGGAAAAGAACATTCAAGTCCTAAAAGCTATCACCCAATTAGCTTGTTACCTAACATTAGCAAGGTGTTTGAAATTATACTGAACAAAGCATTAAACACCCACATTGAAAAATATGAGTTGATGCCGGATTGCCAATTTGGTTTTCGTGCCAGGCATTCGACCATACATGCGATAACGAAAGTAACCTCAGACATCTGTTGGAAACTAAATGATAGAGAATGTGTTGGATTTGAGAAAGCCTTCGATATGGTGTGGTTAGATGGACACATAAATCCTGTGTTCGATATCTCGGTGTTCATCTCGATCAGTATCTGTACTATACTGAATATGTTCAGTAAAGCACAAAAAGTTGTCATGGCCCTTCGACGTTTCTTTCATTCTAGATACATCGATCAAAAGTTAAAAATTATCTGTTACAAAACTCTGATTAGACCAGTCTTAAAATATAGATGTCAGATCTGGTAGAACCAGAGTGCTAGTTCTATGGAAAGATTAAGAGTTTCCGAAAGGAAATGTCTTCGTGCCTGTACAGAAAGCCTGAGGTGGATTGGAAGCACTATATATCGACAAGAACCCGCCTCATATGATCCCGCAAATGCTACTCGTCAAGCACGCGTACGCGGTCGTTAAGCGAAGCTAGTTAGCTGAGCTCCGTGTTGTTTATAGCTCGCTGACACTTGTGCCAGACCATCGGCACCCGTGTCCTATACGGGCATTGCGAAAATCATTACACACCGCCCGCAAGAATATATTTCCTTTTTATCAGACTCAGTTGAGTCTAAGGACGATTGAAAATTTAAAAGAGTTGGTAGAACGAGGAAGGAGATTAGAGTTGACTCGACAATCACTTGAAGCCTTTGTACCACCAGTCAGTCGTCGAGGAAAACGACACTTGGAGCAGGACCTGGCTTATGTGGAGACAACAACATCTGAGGAGGAAGGGGCCAACGTGGGAATCTGAGTCGGTGTTGGAATTGCCAGCAAGCTGGACACTGGGTAAGGGAGTGTAGACAACCAAAAAGCTGTTGCGGAAGGAGAGACACGACACGAGCAAATTGACCGAGGTGTCGCCAACGGATGGGGTGATTTGAAGCAACGAGTCTAGAGTTCACCCACACTTGTAATCCACGAGCAGAAGGAGGTTAAATTTGCGTGCAGCAGTACTTTGAGTCTGAGTTTGTTGAAAGTAGTTTCTGAGAGCAAAGAAAAACGTGCGCCTGAGTCTTCTTCAAATGCTTGAGGCTTGTTGTTGAGTGTAACCGCAGCAATGTATGTATCAGTGTCTGCTCCAACCTCGTACAAATCCTCGATGTTTTCAATGCGAGCGACACCATATTCGCTGTTGGGGTGACAATACTCTTCTTCTTTCTGAAGATAGTGACTTGATAGCATGTTGGTCTCGATTTTCGGAGCCAGGTGGTAATGCAGACTTTGGCATGACCGATTTTTCCACAAGAGGTGCATTTCATGGATTTGCGATATGTTTTGCAGTCACGCGATTTATGGTTTTGCGCGATCACGGTTGGGAAAAAGACCATCGACACCTAATGACCGATAATCCACATGGCTGCTAGAACTGCCGGACTGAGAAGGATAATGCGGGTGAGAGTTGGACTGACGACGATTGTCTTGAGACTTGGAGCGCTGACGGCTACGATGATTTCCTTCTTGACGACAATCGATTTTGTTTGCATCTGCAACTTGATCAAGCGGCTCCTCTAGTGGCTTACTCAGTTGACTTGACTGGACTGCTTGACTGCTTCCAGAGCTATAGCAGAGCATATATACTAACTAGCACCTGCAATCGAGGAGCTGTCAAAATGAAAAGAGAGGGAAATAAACGTGTAAAAGATGGATTAAAGTTTACCTTGTGTTGGTAAAATTGCAAGCAAATTCAAGTTTTTGTTTACCATACATACACACTTTTAGTCTAATTCTCTCTACTCCATAAGTACCGTAGGAAATAAAATTTGTTCTAATTGCAGCTGCTATTTAATAGATATGCTCTGGCTATAGCATTCATTAGAAATCCGTCAAAATCCTTGAGGTTTGTGTCTTGTAGGATACGTTCGCGTATCCAGCAGTCACTCATGAACTGAGCATGAAGAAATACATCAGCTATGGAGAACTTCTTTTTCCAGGTGGCAACTTCCCTTTCAGAGATGCGACGTAATCCAAGATTGACTGATATAGATGCTGAGTGATGCTGAGAACGTAGTGCTGAGAAACAATAGACCCTTCAAGGTTTTGAATCCAATTTAATTGATACGATTACCTGGTCCTAGAAATACAGCCAGATTGTTATAGTGATCTTTCCCAAACGATGAATGCAAGAGTTGACGGGGGCGGATCCAAAATTTTGTCCGGAGGAGGTCACAGGGTAGAACAATATAAAAAATAACAAAATATTATATATAACAAAAAATAACAAATTTTTTAGCTTCAATACGTTACACTTAAACAAACTCCATACAAAATATTAGAAATAATAAGCGACAAGAAACTGAAAGAAACTTGTGGAAAATTTGTAGAAACCTATTTCAGAAATAAAGAGAATGAATAAATAAGAATAAAAAAATTTACGTTTCTTTCAACTATTTCAATCAAATATTTGTAGACAAATCCAAAGGAATCTTTTTTTTCATACGCACATGTTCTTCGTAGGCAACCAACCATTAAATTTCATAATCCTCATGCACTCGTTGCAAAGAATAAAAACAAAACACGATCGCAAAGAATTAAAACAAAACATTTCGAAAACAAAAATCAACCAGCTGATTATTCCAACGTAAACTCATAATTGCGAAATTCACGTTCGTGCCTATGCGGTTGCGTTCTCGCAATTGTGCATCTATTTTAAGAAAATGGTCCACCTAAATTAACTTTTCACGACATGTACTACTGTGACCGAAAAATAAGGTGACATTTGAACTCAAACTGCGTGCGTCGAAGGATTTGGAGAATTATTTTTTTTAGGTTGGTAGTACTGCCAGTGACAGCCATGTCAAATTTACATGTCAAAATATTCATTAGTAGTAGAGTTGACGTTGACCGAGATGAGACGAATCCTATCCATGGGAATGAGACTAGATGACAAATTATTTTGAGGCCAAAACCTAAAAATATAAAAAAATCATTATTTCCCTTTTTTATTCGTTGTAACTGTTTATTTGCCCATACGCCGACGTTTCGAAGCACACACTTGCTTCTTCATCAGTGGTACAATAACTAATATTACATTTGCCTTAAAGCTACTTATATACCTACTACTTTTACAATCTTACCCCTTACCCTAATTACTTCCTTAATTGGTTATTACGGCTAATTACTCTCATAAGGGGTGAGAAATTATTACCTAGATCGAATCTTGATATCGGGAGCATCCTCGATATCATGCCGGGTGTCCAAAAACACCGCAGTTAACACAGTATAATTTCTCTTATGGCTCCGTCTGAGCCAATTTGCACTCACCGGGAGCATGATTGTCCTTGCATTTGACGCATCGATAGTGCATGGCGCAGTTGGCAGCTGAATGCCCAAATCTTTGACACCGATAACACTGATTCACTTCTTTTTTCTGGAGGCGTTCCCACCTCATCACTCGGAAGTTCAAGTATCTTATTTGTTGGAGCACCTGGGCTGCTCTTATTTGAAATCTGCATCGACGGTTTCTTCTCCGCAGTCCAAGCCCTTCAACAAAAAGATCTTGTTCTTCTCACTTTTCGGGGTATAGGTGAAGTGTGAAACCTCCCCACAATTTAGAGCATTTTTAGCTGATTTGAAATCAACCAGTGATTTCGTTCTGATAGTTAACTTTTCGGCATTGATTCTTTTAAACTCGAAATTTGTTAATTTCTTTTCGGCTGCCAATAGCCGAACCATGTTCTTTCCGCTTTGACCGAACACATTAATTGGCGGAAATTTCTCTGTATTTTTGGCAACTTTTTGAGGAGGACCATTAGAACTGCGAGCTGGTTTCTTCTCCTTGTTTTTATTTTTTAAATAAAGGATAAAATTATCATTGTTATCTTGATTAACATTACTTTCAATACTTTCGTTGTCCATTTCTTGTAGAAGTCCGTCCAACGCTGCATAGTAGTTCTGGCTGTCGTTAGCGCCTCAAGCACTTAGTATTTCTTCTGGGATGACTTCTTTGACAGCTTTTTGTCTGCTTGGTTTCCGTATTTATTTGCCGTAAGGGTTCTGCATCTTGAGTTTTCTTCCTTCTCTTGTACATATCTCCGACCGTTTTTAATCGTAGTTTCAATTCCTGAATTTCAGCTTGAAGTCGACTCACTTCTTGTTTGTCTTCGACTACTTGAGTCATACGCCCGCCATCTGCGGAGTCCTGGTTACTTTTGTGTCTTCTTTTATTGACGCTTACCGCCAATTTCGTATTCCGGCGCGGCTCTCGCGACGTGCGCCATGTGTCGCGATCCAGAACAGACTCCCCGATCCGCCCAAGCAGATCTGCTCACTTCTCCGACCAGCCACCGTACGGTACATTGCGGCAATGCAATTCGTGGATATGCTGCGTTATAAAGGGGTTTCCGTGTCCAAGTTCTAATAATTATTTTTTTAAATTTATAACTAAAATTGAATCATTATGATGGTTTTCGAGCAGTTTGCTTAGGGGACTGCTCGATGACTACAAGTTCTTATCGAAACTGTTCCCACTAGCAGCGAATATGTGAAGCTGGTACGATTTAACCAGAAAATATATTCGTTCACAATGTAATATTGAATCAATCCTTTGAGCTTCGTTCCAGAGGCATGGCAGATGAAGGATGTTGATGGTAGATGCATGACACATTACCACTTCTAAGACACGTCTATGAATATGCGAGAAACTCAACCTGGGCCTATAAATCCCTATAATAGAATAGGAAATCAAAAATATACTTACGCAGACATGAGCTCTCTTACTTTACTACCAAAAGTAAATAGGAATAAAAAAAAAAAAAGAAATCACTTTCAAATTTTCTGTTTTAATATTAAACTTTCAAAAAGTATAAAACAATTCTATATATCTACAACATGCATTTTCATTGCCAATCACATTGTCCTTAAACATTAAATATCGTACGATCCATTTGACTTTATTTTACAATGAATCAACCTGAGAAAATCCGCGATCATAAAATTTATCGCCTATCGATTGCTCATATCACTATCCGCTACAAACAGCGGAAATGCCTTCGAAACTCATCTTCACAATTGCCCTGATTCGTCTTTCTGCCAATATCCACTAAAGATAGTCCAATCATTTCAGCCTGTTTTTCCTTCTTTCGAATTTTTTTTCCCCGACCAACCTGAGGCCTGCGTGCAATTTGTTGTACCAGCCTTATCGGAAGCATTACATGGAAAACGTTGTTTTTAAGGGTTTGTAGCGATGCTGTCCCTTCGAGTGAAGCGAGGATACAATGTACAGACTCGGCATTTTTGGCCTGCTATTAAAAGAAGAATTAACGTTAGAATAATTTACGGATATTTGATAGGAATGTACTTGAAGCAAAAAACAAGTACCTCATCTGCTCCAAGCTCCTTAAGGAAAGGTAAGCTGGCGGAAGAGACTTGCGTCCCCAACCGGCGCTTTGCGACAATTAACGCCGCTACTGCTGGATGGTTTAACCCATGAATAATTGAGTCGTGACAAACGATTCAACCTTATATCTGAAAAATTTCAAACTATAAACGGTATACTCATGAGCGAGGTTTCATGAACTTCTAAGTGATGTCAGTCTCTATCGATTCAAGGCGATTAGGCTAAGGAGGGGGTTTGAAAAGTGATGAATTGCTTGTGGGAAGTCCCATTTGCATTGGAATGTGTTATTGCATTTCGATGACTTAGTCGGTGGAGTATAAATGTACAGAGCAATAAGTTATCAAAAAATGCTAATCAGCATATTTGAGCAATGTTAATGCGAATACCACTAATTCTATAACAGTCGAATCGACGTTATTTTTCTGATCGTTTTGTTGCTAATATGACTGAATCATAGACGATCATCACACACGATCTCCTACACGAAGCCTGCAACACGCATAATAGAAATTAGTGGATAACTTCCCCCCATAACATTTTCTCATCCTACCAATAATCGCCCTGTCGTTGAGAAAGAAAAATGTTGAAGGAATGGTGTTTTAGTCGATTGTTCGGGGTCCATCAATCGGCATCGTGTGAAGAACTTCGTCGAGCAGTTGTAGGGCACGATGCAGATGAACTTCAATCCAGCAAGGCGTTTCCTTAATCGATTGGCGTGGATAGTCCAACCCCCATCCTTTTACAAAACTAAGCCGCAGAATGCACAGACGTCTCAGGTCATCTACGCCAATACCAGCAGCTGCGCTTAAGCCTACTGGGAGGTTTTAATGAAAATTATTATGCAAACAAGGCAGAACTAAAGACAATACTTCTGGGGGATGGACCAATTGGTAATGTTGGCAGACCTGCAACCGCAGCTGCTTGAGCCGCTGCAGCAGCTTGCGCATTGGCGGCGAGAGATTGCATCTGATTGTAACATTGTCTTAGATCGAACACTTTTATGCACGCTAAGGGATAAATTTTGTGCACGGCATCTCCAGGTGTTCGCCCAGCTTCTCTGTCCAAATAGTAGCTTTGTACGAATACGGAATTATCGCTCAAGCATCTCAACCAAACGTCACCTTCTCCTCTGAGATCTAATTGCACTCCTTTGCCAATATGAAGCCTGAAAAATAAAGTAAAAGGTGAAATTTGTGCTGATTTATTGAATAGAATCTAACCTAGCTCTTTCGCTCTGTTCCGTCCGATGAATGTTACTCAGTGCCCCCAAACAAAAACGGTTCCCGCCTGATGGGTCAACATAACCATCTACAATCACATTCGGTTTCGAAGATGGCACTTTGAAGGTTTCTCCAACTTGGGTATCAAGTTCAAAGTAAGCTACTGAGCACCAATACTCCGGTGGGGGCTGTCTGGAAAGTAAGCGTGGGGCTTGTACCTCACCAGACATCGCTGCGTTCCCTGTAAGCATTTAAAGCTTTTATATTATAAATTTACTCGTCACGAAAAAACCAATAAACGCACAGTAGCCAGAATGATGTCCTCGTGGATCAGGCGGAAGCATTGTTTGAGTATACGCTAATGTGTTCATCCCCACGCCAGCAGCGGGCTGAGCATATGTTTGCGTTGCGGGAGAAGATTGATTGTTTGATGGCGTTACGTAACCATTTTGCTGGGCCATTGGCGACATAGGAGAGTTCACATTATTCAACGGGCCTGTAATTTGTGTATCCGCCGTGAGCATGTCGGTTGGAGGTTGTGGATAATATCCGCCAGCATTTGGACCGGGTTGTGTTTGTTGGTCACCCTGCGGTGCACCAGGCGGTAAATGTTGTCCCATTTTAGGCACCCCAACGGTCGTTGGCGATTGACCTGTAGCAGATGTATGTTTCCCTGGCAGCGGCATTGCGTGTGTTAAGTTGGCTGTAATTCACATTAATTTAATCATAAACATGTATTTTAAAATAAGCTTTTTTCTTCATATGCTATTTAGCGGTCACCTACTAGCAGCAACCAAACAGTAACTAGAAAAACTCAATTCTACAAACTACGAAAATGTATAGTTCAACAAAGCTCTTACGATGTGGGTGTAGAGGTAACCGTGGAGGAGGAGCCATCCAAGGATTTCTCGCAACCTCACCAGGTTCTATCTTGCCGGGTGGAGGTGGATACACAGCACCCATTTGAGTATCTCCGCCTTCAGAAACCAAAAAAGATAGAAATCAAAATAAGATAAAGGAAACATTTAAATAAAAGATTCAAACAAAATTTCACGATAGAATAGCACAACACAATGACAGCGAATGCACGTTGACACAATCACAACCACGTTTCACAGATCCATCGATACCTTGTTGGTAGGGGGCATATCCTTGAGGTGGGCCGATAGCGGACGGATGATGTTGAATTGTTCCGATATCATTCCCGTCCATGTCTAGACCAGCTGCAGCTACTGATCCTGCAGTATATTCATCTTTGACTAATCGACTTGGTCCCGATTGCAGACTTAGACCAGAGAGATCAATTCCAGGTGAAACAACACGTTCATAATGGTAAGGATTAACGCATACTAAGTCACATTTAAGATCAAAGGCAAATTGGCAATATTTGACATGTTTTAATTCATTCTTGTGTAGATCCGGCCAACGCCAAATGCGAGCGTAAATAACATGCGGGAAGCCTTTTCTTGCAGCAACCTGTAATCAAGAAAGCATGCAAGCATGTTATTTATGTTAAAGATAATAAAAAATGTGTATGTTAGGGTTTGTTAAAAAAATTGACGATACTCTTTTAAAATCGGCAGCTGTCTGTCCGTCAGTGCACTACAGCGAGTTCTCTCAAGGACTGGGGAAGCTAGAGTCATAAAATCTTGTGAACAGCAAAGAAGTGGTTGGCTGATGATAGTTTTATAGCCAAAAAAATTCAAAGCGGTTCAAGGAGAGTCTCTTCGTATAAGGATGTGAACCCTTCAATGTTTTTTTTTCGCCGAAAACAGGGTAACACGCTTCTTTTTGAAATAAATTAAAAGTGAGATTCTAAAGTAAAAGTCAAAAGCGCTTTATTCAAGCAAAGCAAATTCCAAACAATAACAAAAAAAAAACATAATGGCCCAAATGGCTCTCTAAATTTATACGTTATCAGTTAAACACATTTTATCAAAAAACCATAGCAAATTCATACAATACAATACATATTTTATGGCCAACCTACACTATTCAAAATTATTTATAATTTTAACACAACAGTGAACTTTGATCCTACACCTAATATGTTATAACCTATTTCTAGTAAAAATTCAGCCAAAAAGAAAACTTTGTCTTATACTAAAAAATTCGATCACAATATTCCTAACTTACGCTTTTAACCTTATCTCTAAACCTAATAAAATAAACATAACATATACCTAACTTATCCCTTATTTTTAACACAACTAAACAACAACACTAAATGTTGCAATAATGAGCTGAAACTCAAAAACTAATTAATGAAAAACACAAAAACAGATGATAAACACGAATAATTTAGACATTGTCATTCAGCCACCAATACCTAGATTAATCCGTCCCAGCTCGATCAGCTTCAACGAATCTAGCAAATGAGTATCTTCATTTATATATTTTACCTTCTTATCGGTGGCCCGTCTATATATGTGATGTATGATTGGCACGCCGTCAGAATCAAAAACATATCCATTCATGTCCAAATACACGCATGCTTCTGGAGGAACGAACCCAGTAGCGAGGCAAGTCGCAATATACCCGTCTGTAGGGTGGAAATGCTATGAAATCCGAGGGTTTTCACTCACAGTTACAGATCTTCCGATATGATTCCGAAAAAATTTCAATATAAAGATATCGACTCTTGTCACTTCAGCAGTTTGATAAATTCTTCTATTCGATATATAATGTTTCCAATCCGTCTCAGGCTTTTTGTACAAACCAGTACATGCACGAAGACATTTCCTTTCGAAAACTCTTAATTTTTCCATAGTACTAGCACTCTGGTTGTACCAGATCTGACATCCATATGTCAAAACTGGTCTAATCAGGGTCTTGTAACACATAATTTTGACCTTTTTATCAATGTATTTGGAATGAAAGAGTCTTCGTAGGGCCATGACTACTTTTAGTGCCTTACTGAGCATGATTTTGACATGTTCAGTATAGTACAGATACTGATCGAGATGAACACCGAGGTATCGAACACAGGATTTATGTGGAACCCGTGCTGAACTACCCTCGCTAACCATGATGTTGAAATCCTTCCAATTACGTTTCAGCTCTTGACTGACCCCCTGCAGCGTTGGCCGAAACAAAATTGTTTCGCACTTCTGCGCATTGATTTTCGTTCGCCAATTGTCAGTGTACAGCTGCACATCATTGAACATTTTTTGGAGATTGCTCTGAACTATTATAGCTTTTCGGTCTGCCGTGTATACGATCAGATCATCAGCAAACGCTACCAATGATCTCGTTGGCGAGACGTTAAAATCAAAGCCGTTCAATAGCATGCGAATTAATATTGAGAAAAGCGGAGGCGCAGTAGCTGTTCCCTGTTGTAGACCATTCAAGACCTTGAAGTCGTGCATTGTCGTCAGGTTTCGAACAGCAACAACAAATGATTTCCGGTATCGAAGGCTTTCTCCATGTCAATAAGACACGCTCCAACACATTCTCTATCATTTAGTTTCCAACAGATGTGTGAGGTTACTTTCGTTATCGCGTGTATGGTCGAATGCTTGGCACGCAAACCAAATTGGCAATTCGGTATCAACTCATATTTCTCAATATGGGCGTTTACTTCAACCACCTTGCTGATGTTAGGCAGCAAGCTGATTGGGCGATAGATTTTAGAGCTCGGATTCTTTTCCTTCTTCAAGATTGGAGATATCTTAGCCTTTTGCCACTCATTTATTCTTAAAAGCAACCTCAGGCAAATGTCGGAGAACTATATTTGGAATACCGTCAGTACCACATGATTTCTTGTTGTTTATTCTGCCAAATATGAAACACAAGTCTTCATAGCTGACACAATAATCAATAAGATTCAAGCTCGGTATGAGGTCAGATGTTAATGTTTTTTAGAAATGAATAATTGATTCACTGTTCAGGCTTGATTTGAAGTCGGACAATTTTGCTTCGATGACCTCTGAAAATATTTGATTCCCTCTTTCAGGGTTTGGTAAATGAACCAATGAGTTCCAATCAGGGCAAGTTTCTGCAATCCATCACATATAATCCTGTTTCCATTTCTATCCGGAGTCGTACCTATCGAGAAAATTTATCGCATCACAAGCGACTTCAAGATTCGATACCTTCACTCGAGACCTCTTGCGGAATAGACTATACACTTTCATGAAAATGCCCTCTGAGTTCTGTAGGCTAATACCCCTCAATTTTTCGCCCATTGATTGCTGACCTCACTTCTGAAGTATGACCTGATTAGGTTCCGGACATTCTTCAGGTGTAATTTCGACAAAGCCAACGAAGTATGGTTGTAGTTAAAAAATCGTCGATAAATATTGTTGACGCGTCTGAGGAGAAGGGTTTTCAATCTTTTCAACCTTGCAATGGTTGGTGTTTCATATCCTTCCATATTGTTTCGATGTTTAATCTTGGGAACTACATTCTCAATCGTTTCCAACGTCAGCTTCTCTAACTTCGACAAATAGAGATCTATTTAATCGTTAGTTAGATTCCTGTCATTAGGAACCATTGAGCAAGAGTTGCTATCATCAGAAAGAAGACATTGGTTCTGTTACTCCCGATTAAACTTCTTTTCAAACTTTCCCCTGTCTGTTTTTTTGAAATTCAACCGATAATTTTCATGTTGAACTAGAATGAGGAAGAGATCATCCCTTTGATGATTGATTTCCATTACGATTTCGTTATGATCGCTATCATAAGGAAGCACCTGCAGTTTCCCTTGAGGACTATCCAGAGGTCCAAATACGAATTGTTCCTAGGGTATGTTGGAAACTCCGACCCATATAGATTGCACCTGTATTCAATTTGGCTCTCTATTATCCACGATTTCAGGAATACACCTCTTGGATTATTGGTGGCGTTCAGCCATGATGTATACTTGGCGTTGAGGTCACCAGCAAGAATATAATAATTGTGCAGCCTATTTAATTCGAGTATTTCAAACAAGGAATTGAGCATCTCCTTGAGCTTGAGAACATTTCGACCAATTGCATAGGCAGAGATAACGAAGAGGTTATCCCACCTGGCAGTGAGATTTTGATAACGGACACTTCAAGAGATTCAAAGTTTTTGAATTCGACTTTTTCAATATTTTGGAAACAATAGAGTCTTCTAACCAATATCCCGTTTACCCTATCGTTTCTTACGAATTCAAAACCCTTGAATGTCATGGAGTGCCATGAATTGAGGTGGGTTTCAGTGAGAAGCATGTCAGGGTTTTGCTTAACAATGAATTCAAGGAGATAGTCACATCGATGTACAGTAATAATGGAGTTGACGTTGATCGAGATGAGATGAAGCTTATCCATGGAAATGTGACTGGATGACAAACTATTTTGAAGCATGTTGGCCTAAACGTTGAAAAACGAAATTAATTTTTTGATCTTGCTTATTTATTCTTTCTGAAAGAGATTCAAGCTGTTGATAAATTCTGAGAAGCCTCATTATTGCCTCTTACATTATTTATTTTATTTACATTGTTGTCTTCTGATCCTCTCGTAGCAAGTGCAAATGATACTCCGGGTTTGACGAAGTTGGAAGGTAACACACTGCGATGTGCTTGGGTTTGTTCTGGGGAAAATTTAACTTTTGCATGTTGATACCGAGGGCTTCCTCGATATGATGCTGAATGACCAAAAATACCGCAGTTAATTTGCATTCATCGGGGGCATGGATATCTTTACTTTTAACATAGCGATAGTGCATGGCACAATTAGCAGCTGAACGACCGGACCTTTGGCACCTGTACCACTGGTTGATCTCAGTTTTTTGGAGGCGTTCCCACCTCACAATTCTAAAGTTTAAGTACTTTACCTGTTGGAGGGCACTTCGACTGCTATCCTTAGAAATGTGTACCAAATAAAATGGGAATATGTTGCCTTCAACAGTTGATCTCCTGGTAGCAACGTTTTTCACACTAATGAATTTGACAGCTGGTGCTGCTTCCTGTAACATTTCAAGGAGATCAACTGTATTCTCCCAACAATCCAAACCCTTCAACAGGAAGGTCTGTATGTGAAGTGTACACCATTAAGAGCGTTTTTCGCTAGCTTGAAATCAGCCAGTGTTTTTGTTTTAATTATGAGTTTATCAGCGGTCACTGTCTTATCTTCGAAATTATCGATCTTATGTTCGGCTGCCAATAGCCGAACCAAATCTCCTCCGTGCCGCTGCCCAAAGACATTAATCGGAGGAACTTTCAAAGTTATCTTATTATTTTTAATACAATAGGACAACCAGCAGACACACCGGTTGGCTTCTTCTCCTTTTTCTTATTTTTTGATTTATGTATTCTATAAAATTATCACTAGAATCATCAATATTACCACTTTAAGTCGATGTCAATATCGTTTTTCATCGTAGAAAGTACCGCATCGTAATTTGCGCAGGCGTTTGTTCCTGCCGCGCTTAGTATGGTATCAGCATCCTGGATTGTTGACTTCTTCGTATCTTGTAATGTTGCTTTATTCGTTTGGAGCTTTTTGCGTGGCTGTTTTTTTTCAGTCGTGCTTGTTGTGGCTTTTCTAGACGTATTTAGTGGTTTGCTGGACCATTTTCTCCAAATTTGTAATTTGGAGTTTGATCGCCTCATTTTCTTTAGTAACTCACGCGTTTTCTTTAGTTACTCTTTCCAATTCTTCTCTTGGAATACGCTCACAGAATTCTTGGTCGTTTTTTCGTTTCATAATTTTTCCATTTGTAGCATTTGCAATGCCTGGCCCCGAGTCAGTTGTGGGAAGCCGTCGGGCTTCTCTATGCCCCCAGCGAAAAAACCTTTCTTCTTTTTTGAACTTTTTGAGACTGCCTCGCAACAAAAATCCATACACTCGATAAATTGTTCGAATGATTCGACGACTCAATAAGTTTATTAAAAAAATTAACTTCAAATTGACGTTTTAAAAAGTATTTGAATTTTTGAAAATGATTGACAATTGATGTAAAACACGTCTATACGCAACGACTACTAGACGTAGAATTCCCGTTCATTCCCTCCTTCAATCCGACGAATTTCCACATGAGTGTGTAAAATTTCAACTCTATAGCATTTTCTGCTTAAATTTCTCCCATTTGTGTTTTATCTGACGTCATATTGGAAATCCAGTCGATTATACCAATCAGGGGTGTCATTCTAAATTTCCACAAAAATCATTTTCAGAATTCAATGAAATTAAAGAGTTTAGGACAGAATCGTAGCCCTTTATACTATCGCAGTGGGCTTCGAATGCAGTTGTTTATCTTACCGGTCGATCTCGTTCCATTTTTAGGGGGTTTGTACTAAAATACAAAACCCTATTGCAATCACGACTTGTGTGCGTCCGTCCGTCTGTATGTCACAGCAGTTTTCCTCCGAAACTATAGAAGCTACAGCCATGAAACTTTGTGGAAAGGTCAGAAATGGTGACTTCTTGAAAGTTTTGGGATGAAAAAATTTTTCAAAGGATTTAAGGGTGGTCTTCCCATATAGGGAGGTGACACTTCAAAAATTTTTTTCACCATTAGTAGTCGAGTAGGGTGTCATTTCAAAGGTCTTAATGAGATCCTTTCAAAACAAGTTTTAAAATTGCCCTATCAAGTTGTAACGCGATCCTTGATCAAGAAAAGCAAATGTGGCTCAGGTAAAGGTCGTGCGTGGGAACGGAGCTAGCTCAGCAATTTTGATTATGAGAATTGTGAAAATTAGAAAATAAAATTTTATTATGTTATCAGTCGAATCGTGTGTTCCATGGAAGTAAGAATTAATAGCGGTATTAAGTAATAAAGTGAAGTGATTCTGGTGAAGTCTTGGTATTGAACCAGGATTTAATGTGCAAGTGCTTGAACTGGATTACAGTGTTGTATTCAAGTCCTTGCTGTTGAACCAGGACTAAAGTTAAAGTGAACGTTAAAGTATTGTGGCAAAGTCCTGGTATTGAACCAGGACTCAATTTGAAGACAAGATGGTCCAAGTCCTAGTATCGAACTATGACTTATCGAAATATCTCCTAGTTAGTACCAACTAGGAAACGTCGCGGAAAGGCCTGCGAGAAATTGCTGTGGTGGAAGTCCTAGTATTGAACTAGGGCTTGTCGAATTCTCTCCTAGTTGGTACTAGGAGATAACAAACGTCGCGGAAAGGCCCGCGTCGAAATATTGGTAACCCGACGTGATTTTCTTTACCGGAGGAAAATCTCAAAATAAGTGAGGTAGAAACGAAGGTAGCCCAGCAGGAGCAACTAGGCCATTCTTCTCCGGCTTCGAAGGACTCGTACGAGCGGAAGTTACAGACGGCCTACCTGGACAAAGCTGGTAAGGAGTTGGAAGCATCCTGGCAGGCGTTTGTTGCCAACGTCAAATTTCTAGCGGCAGAACTCGAAGGACACTCCTACATCAAGAAAAAGTTCTTTCTTTCCATACATGAGGTATGGTCTAAGACAGCAGAATTTATAAAAATGTATCGGGAGATGAAGACGTCCAGTGAAGCATCAAAACCACCATCCACCAAGATCGCCAAATCAGCCTCTCTTTTTACAACGACCGGTGAAGGCCGCTGTCTGGTTGGCCCTCAAACTCACCCACTGTATTCGTGCGCAACTTTTCAAGGAAAGTCTCCGAAGGGACGCATGGAAATTGTGCGCAAGCATAGGCTGTGTAGAAATTGTCTGAAGTCAGACCACTTTGCTAATTATTGTGTTTCGGGCGCGTGTAAGCGCTCTGGGAAGAAGCACCACACCATGCTGCACGGTGAGGACATCAAGGTACCTAACACGAAAGCATCGACTAAAACTCTTCCGTTAACAAGTTTATTCACGACCATCAGCGCTTCCCCAGCAGTTCCTAGAGCCAGTGAATGCTACGTCCTACTTGGAACAATTCGCGTCATAATATGTTCTTGCGACGGACAAGAAAAGGAAAGCTGTGCGGAGCTTGACTCAGGCTCTCAAATCAATATAATCACGAAGCAGCGGGCATCAAAGTTCAAGCTAGAAACCTTGTCCAAGAGTTGGCGATCGAGGGTATCGGTCATGGAAGGCAGGTAACGAATACCAGAACTAGCATTGAAATAAAATCCAGAACATTTGGGTATGAAGCCAAGTTAGAGGCCTTCGTCTTGCCTCATATCATAAACAATCAGCCCAGCAAAGAAATCAATGTTTCGCTACGGCCTGGAAAGATTGACCTGCTGATCGGAGCTGGAATTTTCTTCGAATTGCTTTTAGTTGGCCAGATCTGGCTGGGCGAGGACAGGCACACGCCACAAAATACGGTATTTGGCTGGGTAATCTGCGGAGTTATTTCGGACATCGCCAATAGCCTACCAGCAACATCTGGTATCTGCGGAGCGTGTCCTGACGAAGTTCAACAGCTCGAGAAGCACGTGACTAGTTTCTGGCAACTAGATGAGACCACAGTCCACTCCACAGTCTTCGATGACCAACCGTGAAAAGAGATGTGAGGAACAGTTTGCTCGAACGACCAGACGGGATGCAGACGGCAGTTTCATCGTACGTTTGCCTTCCTCACGGGAAACATCAACTCTGGGCAGCAATCAGGTGACTCAACTATCGTGCGGCTACTTTGCGCAAAATCTAAAGTTGCAAGCACTAAAAAATCAACGCTTCCGAGATTAGAGCTGCAAGCCGCTACATTAGCAGCTGAATTTGCAGATCGAGTCCGAACGGATCTCGATTGGCACGACATTCCTTGCTACTTTTGGCGCGACTCCGAAATCGTCTTAGCATGGTTGAGGTCAGAATCATCCTCGTGGTGCACCTTCGTAGCCAATCGGGTAGCGACAGTCCAAGACCTAACATCGGCTGATCAATGGCGCTACGTCTCATCTAAGTTGAATGCCGCAGACATAATTAGCCGAGGATTGTCATCCGCGCAGCTACAATAAACTACCACCTGGTTCTACGGGCCCATCTTCTTCCATAGTCGCTAAGACGCCTGACCTAAACAGCCGGCTAAGTTCAAAACCGAGCCTGAACGGAAAACCAGGCAAGCAGTACTGCTTGCCACAGACTCCACGCTCGACGTCATTATCTCGATTGACCATCGAAACTGTTTCAAGCATCTCCAAAGAGTACCAGGCTTACGCCCTTCGCTTTCTTAACACGACACGTAAAATCTGTCAACCAACATCCGTTCACCTGACTGTAACGGAGCTTGATATTGCATTAATCGCTATCTTAAAACATTGCCAGGCTGAATCATTCAAGGAGGATCTACGGCAACTCCAGCGTCACGGTCAAGTTGATCGTCAAGGTCAGTTATCGTTGTTGTGCTCGTTTCTGGACGGGCATAATACGAGTGGGTGGACGCCTCGAGGAAGCTCACATCAGCTACGAAGCAAAGCACCCCGCCGTGCTACTGCACTCGCACTACATCACAAAGCTAATCATGAGGCAAATCCATTATCAACATAACCACGTGGCTCCTTCAGCGCTGCACGCTATAACCCGACAGAAATTCTAGCCTATTAAAGCTAAGACTATCTCCGTAACATTGTCTTCAATTGCGTTAGCTGCCAGAAAGCTAAGCCAAGGCTGAATTCACAAATCATGAGAAATTTATTTGCAAGCCGCATACAAGCAGCCCGGCCATTCATCAACTCCGGCGTCGACTTCTGTGGGCCCTTCTGGATTCATTTTAAAATTCGAGGCAAAACCCACAGGACATATCTCGCTATATTTGTGTGCTTCACTGCCAAGCCTTCAACTGGAAGTGGTGGGAGATCTTACAACAGACCCTTTCATAGGAGCTTTAAAGTGCTTCAATAGCCGAAGAGGTAATTGCAGAACCATCTACAGCGAGAATGCCACGAACTTTGTAGAGGCCTACAATCAGCTTCGTGAACTACACGATACTCTGTATTCCGGTAAGGGTATCGAATCCATCACTCGATTATGCTCAACAAAGGGCATTGACTTCAACTTCATTCCTCCGAGATCCCGCACTTCGACGGATTATGGGAGGCTGCCGTTAAATCTGCGAAGTAACTTCTGCCGAAATCCTTACACGACGTCCCTCTAACTAGCGACGAGCTTTCCACCGCAGCAGCTGAAGTGGAAGCAATATTGAATTCCCGGCCATTGACTCTTCCGACCCAAATGATTTGACGGCTCTAACTTGCGGATACTTCATCCTAGTAGAGCTGCTAACCAACAGCGCTGATGATATAGCACCACCAGTACATTCTAATCTGCATCAACAGTGCAAGCGATTGTTCCACATTAAAAATCATTTCTGGCAGCGCTGGACAACGGAATATCTATCGCAACTCTAACATCCGTTTAAGTAGCAACAGCTAACGGAGAATCTGCATGTTGAGACTATGGAGGCTAATACACCAGTCTTGCAATGGCCACTCGGGCGCATCGTAAACGTCATCTATGGCAACGATGGCGCAGTTCGAGTCGTTGACGTGAAAACAAGTGCCGGAGTATAACGCCGCTTTATAATCAACATAGTCCCTCTGCCTATCGAAACAGTACAAGACGAGAACCCATCTCTCGACAGCGACCAACAGCATCATCCAACCAGGCGCCCACCCGAGGAAAGGACTTGCCGTCAAACCATTCCGGACTATAATATAACTGATCAAGCAGGGCCCCCAATACTAAATGGCCTCCTAAGACAATGGCGGCCACAATGTTCAATGTAATGTTGGGGCTCCTCATGATAGTCGTTCCAACAAAGGCTTCACCGTTTGTGACACTCTCCACTCGAGGCAAACTCAGGTTCATATTTTGAGAAGATAGGTGAAGCTCATCTCAGCTCCAATGAATGGAACCCTGTTATTTATTTCAATCTTTCTGCCTATTGGAGAGAGCCTAGCATCATAACGCACGGCATCAGCCAACCG
Source organism: Odontomyia ornata (assembly GCA_963969285.1). Classification (NCBI taxonomy): domain Eukaryota; kingdom Metazoa; phylum Arthropoda; class Insecta; order Diptera; family Stratiomyidae; genus Odontomyia; species Odontomyia ornata. The sequence goes on along the minus strand of OZ017739.1, from coordinate 378,458,292 downwards.
AGTAACATCTGTGACACAATAAAGACCGTCCGAGTTGCCCCTCTACAGTATCGCAATTGGAAGAGACCTTCAAAACCATCCAAGAACATAATGAACTGCTTCGAGACAAGCATTCTATACGCATCAAAAGGGGAGCAGTAGATTTAATTGGTAACATCGCTCATTCATTGTTCGCAGTGCTTGACTCAACCTATGCTCAAAACATGGCCGATACTATTCGAGATATTGAGAACAATGAGCAACATCTATTTTCGCTTATCCGCAACCAAACATCCATCCTGGATGCTAGAATCGGTGTCAAGCAAAGGTCTCATGAAGTGATTGCCAACCAAATAGACCAATTGAATATGAACCTCAACAGTACATTAAAAGCCATAGCCCGTCTTACCTACAACAATCAACAGACTTCGAGCGATCGGGGTTTTCAATACCTTATCTATGCACATCCTGCTATTGATAACGTACGAAGGCACACAAACTACTCTATTAGATGTCTTAATCGACTCTCACCACGGGAAAATCAACCCCAAGTTATTGCCACCCCATCGTCGGCTAAATCAATTGATGACCATCAAGGAGACCTTGACTGCAAACCTGCACCTCCCGGCTAGCCAGCGAGATCTTCCGAAAATCTACAATCTAATGACAATTGAAGGTCGCATTCTGTCAAATCAAGTGCTTTTTCGACTCAAACTCCCCCTATTAGCCCAAGACTCTTAAGAAGTGCTGCAAGTTCACGTCATCCCCCACCTCTACCAAGGATAGCTTTATCGCGATCATTGCATCTACCCAATATATTTAAGTAAACTTGGCACGAGACTTGTTCTATCCGTTTTCTAGTATCGAGCTATCCAGATGTCTCGTAAGCGACCAATCCAACTAAATCTGCAAACAGTATCATCCCGTGCAACAAAAGGGGCCTGATCTTCACAACTGCGAGATAGCCATTCTGAGCCAATCTACACCAGTTTTTGTGTTACTCGCGCAGGCGCACATCATTTGGACATTTGACGCTGGCATGCTTGGAACTTCATTGCAGAACGCACGAATGAGTTATCGCATGTATTCCTGGCAAAGGGATACCTTCAAATGAGGATATTAGTTCTGCGCATGCCTTACGTTCCTTTGCAAATCTTATCGCAGTGTGTTCATATTTGGGTCTTAAAAATCGCTCGATACGACAGTCGAATCGCAATGTGGCCGAACTCTTAGACTCGAATCCAAATATGAAGTGGGAGAGAAAATCTAACTCTTTCCTTTTCGCAATGAAGTTCTGCGAGCAATTCCTCCCGGGAAATCCCCTTAGCAGGACATTTTTTTTTTCTTGAAAAGCCGTCGGGACGAGTTTTGTTGTGGTTGACTGAAACAAAACAAAGCACGGCCTGACGGCTTTTCAAGAAAAAAAGGAATTGGCGTGCGAATAACAAATAAACAAAATAATTGACTAAGACTTCAATTAATTACATTTTGTGCTATATGGTAAAATCCTTCATTCTGTTTCATCCTATTTTTTTAATAAAATTATCCAGAAATTTCATTGTATGTTCAATTCTTACCTGTAATCGTCCATCCAATGTTCTTTGAATCGTGACACACTTTGTGGGATGAGCACCATTCGTTGTGATTGCCGTAATCAGCGAATCTAATTCATCACGTTTTTCCTTCAACTTTTTCACCAACGACTCAATTGCCCGCTTTGCGAATCCTTCACTTTCGCCACCCTGACGGTGGCACATTAGCGAATGAACAATGCTAAGACAAGCATCCGCGGAGGTAGGAGCGTTCGATGGTGGCGGAATTGCATTCATCTCGTACAGATTTTAAACTAACAAGTAGAAAAACAAATACAGTATTAGAATTGAAATTCAAATGACTAAGCCTTGTTGCGAAATCGACTTTTTTGGCAACAACTAAACACTTCTTCGAGTTGAATCATGCACCGGAGGATGCTGCAAAACATATGGCTGCCGGCCGGCCAATGAACTCACCTTTCTTTACTCAGAATTTTTTCCAAGAATAGAAAATTCTCTGTTCAGCTTTAGGGAAAAAGAAAATATAGGAAAACTAATACACTTTGTATTGATAGTGAATTCACAAAGGAAGAAGAACGAATAAGCGAAATGCTTGTGCAACAACTTCTCGCGAAAAATATCGGAAAGTGATCGTCCTATTACAGTTTTTAGATATTAGATGCACGCGAACATGAAGTTCAATTTAAAAGTCACTTCATAGCACAATTGATACCGTATCGATGGAATTTCCGCCCGAAAACCGTATCTTTTATTCGTACACAACACTTTATTCGTCAGTCAATACAAAATATGGCGGCTGCATTGCAAAAGTACGTTCAATGCAACATATTGGTTATGCATGCGAAAACTGGTATGCTGGAAATGGAACACGGCTGAAAGAATTTAGCAGGGTTCAATAAAAAATGTAAGAAACTGGTGGAGTAAGAAATTTTTTTTATTAATTTATTGGGTGAATTTCTATTTATTCCATTTATTCAAATATGTACGTGTTTTGAAAGGTGCGTACTTTCTTCTTCAGTAATCTTTACCCTTTATCTGTAGTATTTTTTTAAGGCATTGATACATTTTAAGGCAATAAGTAAAAATACAAAAGTAATTAACGAATTCATTTTCTAGAGATATGAGAAGTATGAAACTTCATTTTTCTTTATTAATTATCCAATAAGTTAAGCAAGATAAAGGAAACATTTCGGTGAAAAGACGTCGACTGCAAATAAATTTTTCTCGAAGTTGAATATCAATCCTATTCTCAGAATAATAACATAATGCTGTAATTTTAACAAGCAATTATAAGTTCACGTGGAACGTTAAAATTAAAGACACAAAATTCAATTGAGACCTGAAGGTATAAGATATTGTTTTTAATTTAAATTGCTTGGTAAACCCGGTAAAAGGTTTGGTTCGAAAAATGATCTGGGCTAAGATAAGGCACTGGCCAGCGGATTCGATACGTTGTCCCAACTGCTGCAGGTCTGGTTCACACACTGAGCCCAAACGTGGCCGTATAAAAACTAGTTAGTAGTAAAAGGTGACTCGGATAATGTCAGTATAGTAGCTAGAGGACCAGGCAAAGGAAAAAAAACGGCGACCTTTTAAGTGTGTTAAAAAAACAATAACAAATATAATCTTTGGGCAAAAAGCCAGGGTGAAATACATGCTAAAAAACATAATCCTTAGAAATCGTAAGCTATCGTGGTTTAATATTATGTGGCTAAACCGTGTAAAACAAAAATATATAGTGAAGTGAAAACATTGATACCTAAGAAGTGGGCACTCTCTGCTTCTGTACACATTGGAATGACTTGTTTCTGATTAAAGTAAAAGGACTTCCCGATAATTTCAGAGCATAGACTCAAGGTGAGTACGAGGAGTCTGAAAAGTAAGCAGTCGATATGCATCCCTTGCAGGGAATCGTCAAAAAACTGAAGAAGTTTGAGATAAATGTAGTGAAATGGGTAGATAAAAATGTCCTTGAAGGACTGCAATGATGGTCTGCTGCCTCGGCGAAAGAGGATGATGTGGTTCGCCGAGATTGGCCTTTTCTGAGGACGCGTGAATGCGCTGGCAGGCTAGCATTGCGGTGTCGTGGGGCGGGTTCTTTTCCCGACCACAAGGACCCACTACAAACAAATTTTGGATTCACGAATTTAAAAGATACACGGGACTTGGGAGGACTTCGTCTTTACCGACGATACTTATGGCCCCCAAATAAGAGTGAGGCATCCAGGTGGAAGCGGTGCCCCCTGGCACCCCCCATCGGGATCAAGATTCAATGTAGACATTGCCCGATGTTTTCTATTTAAGTGAAAAACTCGTGAATACATAATTCGCATGAATTTTTCCCTTAAATGCAAAATATGAACGCTTCAAAATTATGTTAAAGTCTTTTATGATGGAAAAAGGATGGAAAAAGTATAAATACTTTTTTTCTGTTCCAATTTCAAACTATATCAAAGACAAAAAGGGATACTTACCCAATATCCTCGACGAGCGCTCGTAGATAGTGTGGATGATGCGATATTTTGCTAAAATTCTATCAACGCTAACCACTGGACCTGTCTCATTGGGGTTTCGAAAATTTGGGTGTCTTAATAAGGTATTGGGATAGTTTCACTAGTAAATTCATATCTCTTTCTTGGAAGTCCTCAATCGGTAATAACGAGAGGTTTCTTTGTAGTTCGCGGACTATTTTTGCAATCTCTGATGCCTTAAGAGGGTTGTTGGTTATAGGCTTGATGGGCTGTTTACAGTTTTCCACAGTTGGGAACACAATTTGTTTAGGTTGGTTGCTTTTTTGTTGGTTTTCTCCCGCGATGCTACCACTTGAGCACATGTTTCATTAGAATTTTCCGGACATCTCCGACTGGGTTCCTTTTGTTCGTGAGCTTGTCTTTCTTCAGTTGTGAAAAATCCATCTGAGCTATATCTTCAAGGTCAAGACCTTCATATCTATTTTTGTTTATGATCGCCCGAACTTCTCTGCTAGATACATTTAGTATGGAATTAACTTCTACCTCATACTTCACCAAAGATATAAATAAATGGACGAGCAGCAAGAATCTGTGTACTCGTCCATGTGGGAAGCAAATTTAACACATAAATACCTTACGCTCTCGAATCTATATGATTCCCTCTGTTTCTCCTTCCCTTTTGTTTCCCGAGAGATGTTTCTTTCTTCTCTTCAGGAGAATCACTTCCCCCCTAGACACCCGCGCACATCTACAAAATTTCGTTTCACGTGCAGAAAATCGCACCTTCGTTATCATTCATTGAACAGTTTGAGTACAACACAACAAACTTTCTCTTATAACAGAGCAAACGTAGAGATTAGAAAACTCGCACATCAAAGCTGATGAAAATTCTTAACTTTTGAATAAAAAACGTGAGCTAAAGTGCCAATTTTGTACACGCTATCTTCAAAATCATATATAAGCGTGAACGTGTTTCGGGGTGAATTTAAGTGCAAAAACCAAAACATATCCATGTCTTATCCACTCAAATCTCAACTTTACACAACGGCGAAGGTTGCTAGTTCCTTCGGCTCTTGCGACCAGTTGCGGATCCAGTATTCTCTATATCTATGTACTTCACCCATTTGGGGCATGATTCGTCAGTAGCTATATGTTCTTTGTTATTGCATAACAGACATTTTTTGCCATTGCATGATCCGTTGTATGCAGTTGAGCTGCATTTCAGGCAGCTAGGAGTCTTATCCTTGCAGATGAGAGTGACATGTCCTAACCTTCCATAGTTTCTGCATTGTCTGGGTCGGAATTTAAACTATTCAACTTTAGCATTGAACCATGCATTTTTTAGAAAATCCGGGAGGGTTGTAGTGAAGTAGGTATATATAAATGTCCGTAAAGGACTGCACCGATGGTCTGCTACCTCAGCGAAAGAGGAGGGTAGGATCCGCCGAGATTGGCCTTGTCTGAGGACGCGTTAATGCGTTTGCAGGCTAGCGTTGCGGTGTCGTGGGGCGGGTTCTTTCCCGTCCCAATGAATGGTACCCAATCGGTCAACCAGTCCATGCACTCGTAATCCATTTCGCGATGGCTGCTTGTCGGCCAGCTAGTTCGGAGAGGATTCCGGTCGCAGATTTTTGAAATGGATTACTCTCCATTACATTAATTCAGCCACCGTTACGTGCCTGTTTTAAGCGCGTCTAAAATACAACCATACGGAAAAGAAACCTATCTCTACTTTATTCCGTATTTAACTTCAATTCAGTCAAACAACAACAAAAAAAACTGGATCTAAATTCGCGTTCCTGAATTTTTTTTTTACTGACGCGGTACCGAAAAATATACTACTCTTATGCAAACTTCAAAAGATCCTACTCTAATAAAAAAAACATCAATTCAAACTATGGTACCGCGTACCGAAACCGAGCCGAGGAAAGATGATGCTCAGAGGACCATGAGTGAACCTTATGGAAGGTTACTTACGGCCCCACCCTGCTTGACTGTATACCTACTGTTATTACCTACCTGTGCAAAGGAAGGGACTAACTACTGGAAGGAAAGATCGTGGTTTCTTAGCAATTCATTATAATTTTATTCATTACATGGAAAAATAGTTTTTACTTCTTGAACATTCTTCTGGTCGAAACAAGACGTTTGATTTTTTTCATGTGATTTACAAATGAAAACTAATTCTGAGAAAAAAGTTCTCACGTGAAATAAAGATATGACATTAAATTAATACTCAGATATGGAATATGAATGTTAAAAAAAACGGTTTTCGGGTTCAATCCCTTTTAATTTTACATTTTCATTTGGCATAACCTTCCTCCAAAAATGCAACTATGAACATCAACTTTTTTTTACTGTTTAAACTACTTTGTTCAGCACTTTCAAAATTTGGAATTCTAGCTTAATTTCTTTGTAAAGCCGATTGGATTGAGCTTCGTTTATGTAGGTCTATAACTTTTAATTGGTTATTAGTCCTGCAATCTTTTCAACATTGCCTGACTGATGCCTTTCCTCAATAGGAAATTAATTCTTTACCCAAACTTAATAAACGATTGAATAATTTTGGTTTATAAATAATTCATCAACATTTAAAAACTTCAAATAATTAAGAACAATAAAAAAAGCGAAATAATTATCATGTAAAAAACAATGCTTGATGCGGCATTTGAAATAGAAAAGCAATTGAATTCCTTAGTTCTTAAACTGTCAAATATGATTATGATAATTAGCAGGAAGTTTTCTTATTTTGAATAGTTACAAAATTAAAAATAATTTCTAATTAGTTACTTGAATAGATATTAAAAATCCCAAAATTGTCAGGTTCACTCTAAGTTATAACGAGTTTTTCCATCTATCCAATGAAACTGAATTATTCGTAAGAATTATTACGTCAGCGTTTACCAATATTACGCATTTCGTTTAAAGTTAAATTTTTTGCTGATGCAGGAGACAATGACAGATGTCGCCACTAATTCACTTATTTGACTATACTTAGGATACGCCGATTTAAGTTGAAATTTTAGGATGTTATATTTTCCTCCTCGGTACACGGCAATTTTTTTCAAATTCTTTGGTTTCCCCTAATTTCCTTACAGTCGCTACGTACAGCTGGATCCGCGTGACACAAAGAATGCAAAACACCCAAAATCGCAAGCAAGCAGACAAGCGAGCAAGCAAACATTTCTTTTAAGGGGGGCACACAAACGGCAGTTCCATCGGTAATGTTATAAGGGTGAAAGATCATACCACCCGTCTATTGCAACACCGAAACTAGGTGAAAATTACCTATAGATTCCTTCCTAGACGCTGCCAGAATTGCTTTGTATCTGTGCTAGATTACCAACAATTGATGTGGCTGCGTGCATGAAAAGTGAATTATCGTATATTCCTTGAGTAGGTACTGTTCTTCCTCTTTATGACAGTTAGAAGAATTCACGCTTTTCCGACCTTGTCAATGCAATTTTTCTCACGTCCAACGTCGATTTGCTTATACGATTCACTTTTCCGGCTGCTACTCACTTGCTTCGGTGCTTTCTACCCGAGTTTGGCTTGTTTCAAGGCGATTTGTCCCAAACAAAGACTCTCCGTGTAATTATCGTAAATTTTGAACGACGACACTTGTAAACAAATTTATCTACGGAACACGAGCACTGATGAGGTGTTGCACTCCCAAAATTGTTCGAACCCTAACCTCAAAAACTTCCTTTGTTTTTTTTTCTCTTTTGACATTTCGCTGTATAAGCACTCTTCGCTTCCCAATTTCGTTGGGTGCGAGTCGACAAACAACAAGTGGATGTGCAAAGCCTTCGTTAGGTGCAAGCCGACACACAACATGTTGGTATGAGTGAATATTCTTTAAGAATCGGAATTAATTCGATTCCCTTATAGGGCGTACATTACATAATAACAAAAAAATAATATAAAATTTTTTAAATAGAACCAATAGGGTACTTACCCAAGATCCTCGCCGGGTACCCGCTGATGAATGCTGGTGATTTACAATGATGCTTGTGCAGCTATTGTCAAATATTTATCTCCATCAATACGTTTTACAAACATGACTTTTCAATCAGAACGATTTCACCTGTCTTACAATCGATAAATTTCCTAATCTCTGTTGCATTGCAGGTATCCATTAGATCTTTTACGTGTAAAAATTAATCCAATAAGAGGTATAAAAAAGTGTAATTAATCCTTAATTGCAGTTTTCCACGCAAATTTCGACAACACAAGCGAAATCTCTTCTCGGGCTGGCGGTACGACGAACGGAACTTCACTTGCCATCACCACTTGACGCGTCTCAAACCGTTCATTCTGTTGGCAATTTTATTTCTAAACCGCGCAGGGCTCGGTGCAGAACTGTTTCATATGGTTACCGGGGCCCAGATAACGCGACATCATGGCAATTAGCACAAATGCGTTGCAAGTGGAGCGACACTGAATGTTATCGTTGGTGGCGAGTACGAAGTCGGGTGTCCAATGGGGTTAGTAATATCTGCCACGCGCTTGGTCGGAGTAAAGCGATCGGGCTTAGACGTCGAAGCCGCACTACGCCAATTTCCCAGTGCCTTCCCCACAGCAGCAGAACTGATGCGATTAGAAAAACTTCTTCACGCTCTGGTTCACAGAGGAATTTTCGAATGCGGTTTGCGAACTAACACAACAAAACTCCCTGCGATCGAGTCAATAGACAATTTGCATTCACGATCTGCGCGTTTGATCCTCCGTCTGAAATGTTCGCGTAAGCGTCCGCTTTTTGATTTCCCGTTTACAAAAAGCAACGGGAGCTCGAACTCCACTCGCGCAAGAACTTTCCTCAGACGAACGCTGGACCAACTCGTCCTGCCCGCTGCGCAACGAGCAATTCAACAAACTGCGGCGTTTGCACACTCAGCTCTAAATCAATTTGTTAATTGAAGTATTTGCAACTTGCACTTGACCTCCGCACCATACACGTGATTCACCCACACACGAACCGCTCTCGCTCCGTTCGCGTCGCTATAAACTTTCAATCCTTGCAAGCAAGCAAATTACAAAGGAAACCCCAAATTCTACGCGCCAAACACTCAATTTTCTACGATGACGAATTCCGTAAAAAGCGTTTTGCGATTCCCAAACATAATATCCGCGCACGTATCGCACGCACGACTCGTCGTCTCCCCACGGAGGTTTCTTCGCGACTCCTTGTTATTCGTTGTCACCTTGCGGGACTCCTTACAACGGTAGTTGACGAGCCTTCCATCCACTCTCAATTGCATTGCGGAAGTGCAATTCGTGGATAAGCTCCGTTGTAACGGGGTTGCTGTGACCAGATTTCAATTGCGAATTTAAATGAATTTTTTTTAAATTTACAATTCATATTTGGATCAGATTTTCGAGCAGTTTGCTTAGGCGACTGCTCGATTATTATAGGTTGTTGCCTGAGACCGTTATCTTAACTGATTTGGTCGGAATAAAGTTGTCGGGCTTTTCAGGATCTCTCCTGTCCAGTCCTGTGGTGTTGATTAGTTTAATGTTGTCCAGAAGTAAACCCATATAGTTGCAGGGTCTAGCTATTTCGATTAACTCCTTCCGGGCAAAAGTCTAATTCGACATCTCGAATTACCCCATACCTGCAGGAGGTGAAGCTGGCTGGAATGAACGCATTTATGTTTTTTTTTTCTTTTAGAACTATATTATCAGTCGTATAATTGACTACTTTATGTGTGTGAAAGAAAACTTTGGGCCCAAGTCCTTTTTGTTTCACATTTGATATATTGCATTTCGCATCCTTATTGACCATGAACAATCTCATAGGCGTTAATCTAAGGGGTTTACCGTTGATTCGCCATTTCATAATAACTGGAGATATTTTTTCATTAGAGTCCAATTCAGATTTGTGTGATTTGCCTTGTACTGTTTGGATGCAATGTACTCGGTGGAAGCTGCAGGCTCGCGGATGCATCAAAACTGTTGCCTGCTCTAGTTCACCACCAGCCACAGACTTCTGATCATCGCCGGATATTTCTAGTTACCACGGCCCGCCCCTACCACCCTCGCATGAATTTTTGCCGCCAATCGACCCGTTCCGGTTAGCAACCAACCTCGTGGCAATGAGTGGATTATAGAGGTTCGAAACAAGATGCGGACGGGCATATTTCCGCAGTTCCTACGCATTAGATTTCTGGTTCTAATCTCGTTTTTTTTTGTAGCACTACAGCCCTTTTGGGCCTTCGCTTAGAGGTAGTTAGAGTATGTTATCTCATTATCATGATCAAATATGTCGGCACTCCGATCTCGTTAGTCGCAACGAATTTATTTTTATTTACTATTGGACAATGTGTCCATCTGACTGTACGGTACTGATTCTATATAAGGTAGCAATCACACGGTCAAACATCGCTAAATGAAATGAACATGAGAATATCGTAGCAAAATAAAAAAACTTCAATTTCAATCAAAAAATATTTGTTTTTATTCAAAATGAAACAAACACATATTCTTAACATTTTATAGAGTTACTTTATTCAAAAAGCCATGTTAATTTATTTTTTTAATATTTAATGTTTTCTTATTAAGAACCAAATGTTTTTTTATTATCAATTTAATTTTACTTTTTCTTTTAATATAAAATTGTTAGCGTTATGAGAATACAATGTGTCTCTGCGATAATGTATTTGTTATAGCTTATTCGCACTTTTTTTCAATATATATGTCTAGTTGCAGGGCGATATCTTTTTTATTTATTTTTAAAACAGAATAATGAAAAAGAGTTTTATTTTATTCTCCTTTGTTTTGGTTAAATATTTCAACTTGTCGAAAGTGTTTAGAGTAAATGTTAAAATCAAAATTACAAAGACACGAAATTGTAAAATGAAGTTTACATTTAACAGCCCCATCGGTTTCTGCATAATTTACTTATCTCCTTCCTTTGCTTTCACTAGCATTTGTTATTTTGTTTCCCTAAATAGCATGTACATAAATCTTAAATACATTAGTTAACAGACGGCTTTCGAAACATTCGCTATTTGCTATACGCTCTGACTTATGGGTTGTGAGTGAAAACATGGATAAAAAATAAGTGTACAATATGTTGCATTACAATAGTTCCTAGATGTGATAGAGTAAATGGAAAAAATAGAGCCATATGTATGTATATAGTAGGTTGTATGATATTCTTTCTGTTGTTTCGTCGTCCCGTGCTATTGTTGATACTTCATTTACGGATCTTAGGCAGTGTCATGAATATTCAAACGGAATATGTCGTGGGCAACGAAGAAACTACTTTCTAGCGGCTTTAAAACAAATATTTGAGAAAAAGCGTGTGGTGGATCGTCATCACACTGAAAATGAGGAAGAATATAGAATTATTCATTTATTTTATAGAAAATATGATTAATGTAAGGCTGGTTTAGACGTTTATTTGGTGTGAAAATTATGGGGCGAATTCAAATCGAGCACATTCTGAGTTTTAAGGCGACAATTTTTTGTTAATTGATGGGATTGATTAATTAGCTAGTAAATTCAACTGGAAACATTTTTGGTTGAATGTAAAGGTAAAACTAGTGCTGAATCAAGTGGTTTGTACACGCTGTAACTGTTTTGAGCTGTATTGTAATTAATATGAGGCAAGTTTTAAAAACATGAGCTATGAATCAACTATTAATGATAAAGTTGAAAAATAAAATCAGGTCAAAAAAAGACGGGATTCAATTTAAAAAAAAATTATGTTGGATTTTTTTAGGTTTCCGATGACTAATAAATTTACAATGGTCAATATATAGCTACTAAAGATACCATGAAGATTTCAGATGTTCTCACATTCATAATATGACTGAATGTATTATAAAGAGTTTTCCAATAAGAGGTGTTATTTTGAATAGCTCGCCATTTCGGTGGATGTCACTTTTGAAGCTGTCATTTTTTGATATTTGACACGTAGACACTACGCCATTAATAAAAATGGAACGATACACGCTTCAACAACGCATTGAAATTATTAAATTTCACTATAAAAATGGTGAAAATTTGGCAGAGACGGTTCGTAAAACTCGAACATTTTTGGGTTGTCGTGAAGCACCTTGTCGGACCGCAATACAGAAATTGGTGGAAGAATTCGAGCTGTTGGGACAACTTAGTGATGTGAAGAATAAAACCCGCGCATGTCATTCAAGAACAGCCGAGAATATTGCTGCTGTAGCCGAAAGTGTTGAAGAAAACCCAGGTTTGTCCATTCCTCGTCGTTCTTTGGAATAAGGCATTCCACACATGTCATTACACCGTATTTTGCATAAAGATTTGGGTCTTAAGGCTTATAAAGTTCAGTTAACACAAGAACTCAAGCCGGTCGATCATCAACAACTTCGTGTCTTTGCTGATTGGGTCCTTGAAATGCATGAAAATGGTCCCGAATACCATCATCTTGAGTGATGAGGCCCATTTCCACCTCGGTGGCTTCGTCAACAAGCAAAATTGTCGCATCTGGGGCTCAAAAAACCCAAGAGTTATTGTTGAAAAGCCCCTCTATCCCCAACGTGTGACTGTTGGTGCGGTTTATGGTCCAGCGGAGTCATTGGACCTTACTTGTTCGAAAATGAGGCTGGAACAACAGTTACGGTGAATGGATGCTATCGAGAGATGATTGATTTTTTATGGCCGGAATCGGATGGTATTGATCTGGACAGAGTTTACTTTGAACAAGACGGCGCAACGTGCCACACAAGCAACGAAACCATTGATCTTTTACCGGAAAAGTTTCCGGCCGTGTTATCTCTCGAAGAGGCGATCACAATTGGCCACCGAGATCTTGTGATTTAACATCTTGCGACTTCTTCCTTTGGGGCCACGTGAAAGAAAATGTCTACGCCAACAGCCCAGCGTCGATTCAAGACCTCAAAGATGGAATTCGTGAGGCTATCGAGGACATAGGGCAGCCACTTTGCAATTTGGTTATGGAAAATTTCATGAAAAGGATATGGTCTTGTAAGCGTGGTCGTGGTGGTCATTTGCCGAATGTTATTTTTCACTATTAACGGCATACCTTCTTCTTTATAATGAAATAAACACCCGATCATTTATATTAAAAAATGGAATTTTTCTTTTAATATCAAAATAACACCTCTTATTGGAAAAACCTGCAGATTGGAACAAAACTTGTTTCACCAAGACCTGGTCGGGAAATTCTACAAAAACCCCAGGTGAAGCAAATCATTTCCAAATAGAAGATAGAATAGGACAAGCATTGAATTGAAATCCTTGAACGTGGACAAAAATTTTAAACCGTTAAGATATAATGAGGAAGAGAAATAATAAGGCTTTCCGAATATTAGACATGAAACTTATTTTTTATTAAGTTTCATACATTAGGGAAATTAACCATCGACATTGTCATTACACCAGCCCAATCTTCTGCAGAAGTGCAGCATAGTTTCCCTATGGCTATCGAGTTTTGTAGCGGGGAAGTCAATATGTTTCAGTAAAAAAAATCCGATAAGCAGTGAGGTACCCGTATGATTTCATGCCGGAGACGAGATAAGCAAATTATTTTGCGTCACAAAACCGTTGCCTTTTTTTGTGAAAAGATGGAAAGTTCCTGAAAATGTAGGAATACTAATTGTGGATAACAGGAAAACTGATTGGGAGAAAATCTATAGTTCTAGGTTAAGGGGCTCATAAAAGACTTACCGAGAGATTGGAAGGGCGAAAGTTTTAAAACTTTGCATAGAGAAATGCGACAAGAAAATAACAGCTGAGGTGTCGTACAGAATTTCACCGCTACCGTAACGAAGTGCTGTAATCGTTTTAAAGAAAAAGCGATAACTTCCTTGTTTTCATGCGTACACGAACGCTCAACGTCCTTCCTTCTACCGGCCCCTATATTGTGCACGTCGTTTATTTATTAAAAAAAAAAAGTTTATATATTTATTGACTTTGGGATTCTTTTTATTATTGAGTTTTGTCAGAACCCCCATAGTGGTGAATTTCCGACGTGATATTGAATCTTTTCGAGTATTGACTCAAACAAAATTCTCAGTGACGCCATTAATTGTCGAAAATGGCTACCGGACCAAGTGTTAACTTACCCCCCACCGCGCCCAGACCCTCGACAAGTGCGAATCTTTTTGTAGAAGCATCGCAAATAACAAAATTCCCGACATTATTTAAACTGGACCCCGAATTTTGGTTCGAACAAGTGGAAGCCACATTCCACACGCATGGCATCACGCAGGATGAAACAAAATTCAAGTACGTGATACAATACGCCGAGCCAGAAATATTACCGCATATCATTCCCATCGCAAGAAACCCACCGTTGGAAAACAAATATAATGCTGTTAAGGAGCGTATATTAACAGCGTTCGTAGATCCAACGAATCGAAGACGCTTATTTCAAGGACGAAATCTGGACGGAAGCATGCCATTATATTACCTGCAACATCTTCGAAACACTAGAGGACAACAGGTGACAAACGCCATTTCCGTTAAAGATAATAACTGCTGATGAAATTGCTGCTGCTTTCTACTGTAACAGGATTGCCTGCTTTGGAGCACCTACTTTGCTAACATCGGACCAAGGATCACAGTTTGAATCCCTCATTTTTCAATCACTGACTCATTTAGTGGGCTGTAAAGAAGCCCGAACAACTGCATATCATCCTGCAGCAAACGGCAGGTGGAGCGTTGGCACTGATCACTTAAAGCTGCCATTATGTGCCATTATAACCACGAATGGATGGACGTTTTACAGTCTTACTAGGACTTCGCACTAGCATTAAAGAAGACATCGGAGCAACGAATACCCGGAGAATTCTTTTTCGACGAAGATATGCAACTGGACCCAAAACTGTATGTTCAAAAGTTCCGCGAGCATATGAAGGAAGTCCGCGCAACAGCTGCATCGCGCCACCACAAGCGAGAAATATTCGCACACCAAGATCTCGCAACGTGCTCACATGTATTTTTGTGTGTAGACCGCGTGAAAAAACCTTTGGAGCCTCCATATGACGGACCATATAAAGCTTTGGAAAGAACACAGAAAGGATTTAAATTGGCAATCAACGGGAAAGAAATTAATGTAAGCGTTGAGCGTATCAAACCCGCATATTTTGAATGCACTACTAATCCAGCGATACAGCCGCCTATTCAACAAAGTCAACCTCCGAGAACGTATACCGGACCGAAAGCTAAAAATACAACTAGCAAGGTGACATTCGACAAATAATATTTCATGACAATTTCATATTGATATGAGGGAGTACTGCAGCGACAAGACAATAACAGCTGAGGTTTCGTACAGAATTTCACCGCTACCGCAACGAAGCGCTGTAATCGTTTTAAGGAAAAAGCGATAATTTCATTTTTTTCACTCGTACACGAACGCTCAACGTCCTTCCATCTACCGGCCCCCATATTGTGTGCGTCCCTTATTATAATTATAAAATAAAGTTTACATATTTATTGATTTTGGGATTCTTTTTGTTATTGAGTGGTGTCAGAACCCCCACAGGGTGAACTCTAGGTCGCGTCACTATGGTACAACCTGGATAATTCTAAATGGCCTAGTGAAATAGAACTCTGACCCTACTGTGCTTTTTGGACAGCAGAATACGAGGTGTGACAATTAAGTAATGAGACTAA
The DNA here is from genome assembly GCA_963969285.1 of Odontomyia ornata. Classification (NCBI taxonomy): domain Eukaryota; kingdom Metazoa; phylum Arthropoda; class Insecta; order Diptera; family Stratiomyidae; genus Odontomyia; species Odontomyia ornata. The sequence goes on along the minus strand of OZ017739.1, from coordinate 378,442,670 downwards.
TTTTATTGCCGCGCTTGTGGTAAATCTGCGACTTGAAATTCCCTTCCCCTTCCCCGGTATCCTTTTCCTCTTCATTGATATATTTACCATCGCTCTAGCTTGTTTAGTTCGTCTGCTGTGTCGTGTTGAGTAGACGTGTGTTGGTGGTGCTCGTCACGAAAATGGAGAAACGGAATCAAGAGCAACGCGTCGCGATAAAATTTTGCGCCAGATTGGGCGAAAGAGCTTCGAAAACGTACGCTAAAATTGCATGGTGACAGTGTTCTTAGTCGTACCCAGGTGTTTCGATAGCATAAAGAGTTTAAGGAGGGGTGTGAAAGCGTGGAAAACGAGGCGCGGAGCGGGAGACCAGTCGAGGTGCGGACTGACGCGAATGCGCAGCGTGTGCGCACCCTTATCCGTGAAGATCGGGGTTTAACAATTCGAATGTTGGCCTTGGAACTGAGCATGAGCAGTGAAACAGTCAGACAAACTTTAACCGACGATTTTGGGATGAAAAAGTTGTGCGCGAAGAAGGTTCCAAAGAACCACACCACACCGCTCTCAGCGTGTCCCAGTATTTGGCCTCGAAAGGGATCGCCGTGTTGCAACAGCCGACTTATTCGCCCGATATGTCACTCTGTAATTTTTTTTTGTTCGCTGGAACAAAATCGGTGGTCAAAGGAACCCATTTTGAGTCGATTACGGACATCCAGGCGGCCGAGACGAGGGTACTCGCGGACATCTCTGTCGAAGCGTTCCAGAAATGTTACGAAGCATGGAAAACGCGCTGGAATCGTTGTATAGCTGCCCAAGGGGACTACTTTGAAGGGGATGGCAGAGTTGTAGAATACTTTTTTAATATACGGTTTTCATAGAATAAAGGCAGGGGATGGCAGAGTTGTAGAATACTTTTTTAATATACGGTTTTCATAGAATAGGTCTCATTACTTAATTGGAACACCTCGTATTATATGTAAATTTGTAATATGGTTGATTGGTTTGTTTCGCATTTTTTCCAATAAGTTCGTTCAAAATATTCATTTTGATGTAATTTGCTCCAAGGATAATGTAAAATCTGAATTTTTGAACAGGTATGTTTGAATTTCGGGTGCCCTCTGGGTCATATAGTTTTATAATAATTTTTATTTTTTTCATATTTGCTTTATGTTTGTAAAATGTTAAGAATAGTTTAAATAAAGCATATTTTCATTCACTTGGGCTATGAATCGACAGTAAATTTGAATTAACATTTTAGGCTGGTGAATATTTTTAACCTAATTACATTCCATAGTACCGCCGGGTAGAAACTCGCAGGCAAACGAATCCAAACTAGGATCATACCGTCTCCGCGCCGGTGAAATCTTGGCTGGCCCCGGAGCATGTTCAAAATTTGCATTATTGATTTGGTGGTTCGGTGGAGACGGGCTTGCGATTACTGCTGGTCTGGATTAGAGTACCTGTGTTGGGCATGACCTCCTATAGATTTGATATGAACGTATAGATTTAAAAAAGGGTTGAGATCAATAAAAAAAGTTGAGCACAGACAAGTACTTACAAGAATTGAGTATTGAGTTTGCATATGTAAAAAAAAATTGAAATGATTCTCTCACATTTAAGCGTGGTGGTCGCCATCACCCGTGTGTGTCTATAGTCTAACGACCTGAAGAGAATTTATGTAAAGGATTTTTTATTAGAGGCGGAGGGGTTTAAATTGAAATGAAAAAAAAGAAAAAATGTTTTTAATATGTATGAAATTGGTTTTATATGAAATATTTTTTTTTGTTATTAATATTTAAAGATGATTTCGGACATGTGGCCAATAGCGCGTATGTGGCAGAATCTGGAGGTCCAATTTTTACACAGTAAATCAAGGCTGATTTTCGGCAATAACGCGTCGAATGTTGGCTTCCAAGTGCTCAATTGTTTCTGATTTATCGGCATAGACATTCGAATTTATATTTCCCCCAAAAAATTAATCTACCGGTGTTAAATCGCAAGAAATTATTCGTTCGTCAAACGTTTTTTCAGTAAATTAATGAATTGCCAAACAGAGCTAGCCGAGAAACTTGACATCGGCAGTCACTAGAAGCAGTGTTGTCATTTTTAAGTTCTCCACCTGTAAAAAAATACCTTTTGCTACATACGTCGAAACCACATTCTTCTAAGATTTTTCTTCTTGCAGCTATGTACAACAAATTTTCATAAACTGTCGTATAACAATGCGCTTACCCACCAACAAGATTGTATACAGTCACTAAATTGGCGGAAAGTGACATGAGCCAATAAGATTCAATCTTCTGATACAGATGTAGAAGAGTCCACCGACATAATGCCTCCAATATAACTGCCAAAATATACTGCTCAGGTGGCAATCGTAACTTCTCACAGTAAAAGTTCTTTTTCTTCTTCTTAGCACTACAGCCCCTCTCGGGTCTTCGCTTCCTGCAAATAGCGCCTTCACCTGTCCCGGTCCATTGACCGCGCCCTCCAATTTCGAAATCCGAGCAGCGATTAACTGTCTTCGTCGACCGAGTCAGATCAGCGTTTCCTCGGTTTCCCCACTGGTCTACGGCCTTCAGTTCTCCCAACGAATACCTTTCTATGTCCATACGATTCATGTGGCCAGCCCATTGCAGCTTACGCAGTTTTACAATCGTTGAGACCTCCGGTTCGTCAAAAATTTCATACAGCTCATGGTTGTATCGAATTCGCCATTGGTCCCTGTCTAGCTTCGCTCCGGTTATTCGCCTCAGGGCCCGTCGCTCAAAAGCGTTCAATATTTTTGCGGATGCTTGGGTTAGGGTCCATGTTTCACACCCATAGCATAACACTGGCTTTATCACAGATTTGTATACTTGGAGCTTTGTTTTCCTGTGTATGCAGCTGGTCTTCAAGATCGTCAACACTGAATAAAATATTTTATTTGCGAGCTGTATTCTTCGGCGTATATCGTCTCTTTCATTACCCGTTTTCGTTATTTTGGCGCCTAAATACACAAATTAGTTCACATTTTCGATACTGTATTCGCCAAGGGTGATATTTTGTGTATTTGAGGTATTGTTCTTCGACTGTGTCATGAGCTTTGTTTTATTTTTATTGATTTGGAGCCCCACTAGTTTTGATTGAATATATTTATGATTGATTTAGGACTTGGGCCGGGTGCTTTACTTGTTTCACATACTTTATTTGCAATAGCTTTGCTGAATTCTGTACTGAATTAAAACGAAACGCGGCTAGTGAAAACTTGAAATACTGCGTCTATGCTTTGATTAAATAGGCACGTTATTGCTTGTATTTCAAACAATTATTTCATGATTAAAGTTAACTGGAATTGCTAGTGTTAAAGTTACGGTGTTTTCTTTTAATTGCATCTAAAGTTTTGATGTCAATTTTGGATTACAGCAGCTACCACCTTTCTCAAATGCTCGCAACACTGGAGGGTAGGTTTTTTATTGTAGTATTGATTGTTCTTATTTATTTGTATATGATATTGAGTCAAACCGCACATATCTACTTATTGATTATACTACCAACATACTTTACACACTTTTTATCTCTTTATTGTTCTTCGGTATTGTTTACATTTAAGTTTTGCGTGATGGAACATATAAACTGTTTTTTTTTTTACATTTTTATTACTAGACAAAATTAAAACAAGTTCATGAAGAACCTCTATTTGTTCTCTTTTTCAAAGGGGCTGAAGAATCTCTAGGTGTTCCCTTGGTAAGTATTCTTGAGCAGTAGAGGCAGTGCTTGACAGGGTTGACGTGCCTTCAATATGAAAATCCGAATGGAGCTGTGGGCCATCAACGGCGTCTAATGAAGTAGGGAAGGACGGACATCGAAACACAATGTCCGGATCCTACAGGAATCTCTTGTGGTAGATCTTTAAAATCATCGTTATCCCCCACCTCATCACCGGAGGACGCAGCGGTAACAGTGTTTACAGGCGCCAGTTCTCGCCACGGCTCTGCAAAGTCGCATATAGCATTTAAGAAGAGTCAGTTGTGTCACTTGTTTAAGCCACAAAGAATCAACATTCAAAGAAAAATAAAGTGTCGTGATTATTTTGTACTAAGAGACTTTCAATCGTTTCACTTGTATTATCATAATTGCATGGGATATCGGTAGCCAGCAGTTGATTGGTTGCAATTTATCAGCAATAGTTCTACAGATTTGTACAGATCAGCTGAAGATAAGGTAGTTTCCCAATTACGTATAAATTCATTTAGTGACATTATAAAAAAGCATACCAGAACTGTTTCAACAAGTAACATCTTTGTATGTGTGTCCGTTAGGGAGATGAGTACTTTGAAGGGAATACACACATGTAATTCTTAAACGTTTTGCTTTACGACGCTATCCTCGTACGTCAAAACATATAAAAAAAACAACATGCGAGACTGATAATCTACTCCCCCATGGAAATCGGTTTAAAAAGCTTCACTTGGAATTGATCGGTACTTCTTGAAACTACGACATCTATCAAATTCCTTATTTCATGGCGATTGGGTTTGCTATGATTGACCCGTGCAATTTTTTTGGCGGGAATTGTTTTATCTTTTAGTACTGCCCGAACATGATGTGCCACATGGTTCCATTTGTCAACTGATGTAAGCATCTCCCCGATTAAACTATCCGGCGGCGAAAGCTCTCCTTTTTCTTTGTAGAGGTCCCGGCGCAGTCTGTCCCATCTTTTGCATGGAAAAAAAGTGTGGCAGGTATCATCTTTCGCTCCTGCGGAAACCTCCAGGCGAGGGAGCGCGACTTACTAATCTTGTGGAAGTACCCGCTCAAGAGCTGGATCAGGTAGAAGTCAGTCTCAACGTGTGTTCTTTGATCTGCGATCTCAGATCACGGATGAAGCGGGCAGTCCATCTTTCCTTCGTGCTGTTCACCCAGGACTGCTGCCAATCATTGAGTGAGTATTGTCTCTCCTCGCGGGCAATGGTCTCCCTAGTGTCTTCTTTTCGACACAGGTAGATAGTAGGCGCTCTTTAGCATGGAGGGCGGTAGGTATCACGCCTCCCCCACCGAATCTGAAACTGTCAGATATGAGGATGCAATCGTCAGTTCCCCTTTTGTAGTCCGCATAGGCAAATTGCTCCAGGAACCTTTACGAAAGGGACAATAGGAGATTTGTAGCGGATTTTAACGTCAGCCAGAACGAGCAACTGAAGAAACTGGTAGATACATTTTATCCACAGAAAAGATGGACTTGGATTGACTGATTTGGTCTCTTATATAATTAAGTTTAGTGATATCGATGGCAACGGTAACTTTCGGCGTCCTACAAAAGACGACATCCTGAAGCATCGCATTGTCTTCGTCACTTTAAATATTTCAATGGATCTAGCAACATTAGGTTTGTATAAAGGCTATTTCACTCATATACAATATTTCTTGATGAAGCCGTTCAAGCAATAGAGTGTGAAACTATAATGCCAATAGCATTAGGCAATGAAAACACTCACATTGTGCTTGCTGGCGATGATATGCAAATGAGTCCAGAATTATTTCAAATTTCGCGAAAGAATGAATGCTTCATAGATCTCTATTAGAACGTCTATATGATCCCTATGCATCGAATTTTTCACGTGAAAGATTACTTTGTGAAAACTACTGTGCGCATCAAGCAATTATTAAATTCAAATCGGAATTGTTCTATGAACAAAAACTAATTGCTGCATGGAAACAACCGCGACGCGAAAAGTTTTATCCACTAACATTTTCCACTACACCTGGCGAGGATGTACAGGATGAGAATACAACGGCATTTTATAATAACTCCGGTGTATCAAGCGATTTTCGAGGAATTATAGGTAATGAAAATTCCAATCAATAAAATTAGCATCGACCCAAGAAAGTTATTCTCACCAAAAGCTAAACTGTAAGCATTCCAACACAAAGCAAAGAATTTGAAAGAAAATGCTGCCGCCGAACAACCATCGAATTTCGAGGTGTGGCAGGCAAATATCGTTAATTGGAAGAGGATTCTTATGGATCGCTTGGTGATTGAACATTGTCTACGTTATGGATTCTATAAATTGGCTGAAAGACTCGCAAACAGAACAGGCATCAGGGATTTGACAAAATTAACACAAGTTTAGAAAGCTTCCAAGTGGCTCGAGAAGTTGAAATAGACTTGCGAGCACACAAAACAGCCAAATGTACAATTTGGTGCAACGAGAATAAATCAAAATTGCGGAAATTCAATTCGACCATTGAGTTTCAGTTGCGTGTTCAGGAATTTCTGGAATTAATAGGCGAAGGCAGTCAAGCATGCCCGTAAACATTTCCCTCCGTTTGAAAAGGATCAACTTAAGGAGATTCGTCAGTGCATGGCATTACTTGCGTTTCCAGTAAATACAGATATTGAGCCATACAAAAGTTTATTTGATCCAACACGTTGGGATGATTTGGTGCTGAACTTCCGAAATGGAAACTATCGACCTTTTAATTTATCAGTGCTGTCATTTTTGGGTGTCACTGTGCAGGCTGGATTATCGGCATTGAAAACACCACAACGTCGAAAAATATTAACTATAATGGATGTGAAGAACATATAAATGAAATTGCTAAATCGTTGTCATATTCGCATATTGCACAGAGCAGACTAATTTGTTGTGAGACTGGTTTTCCGCTAAATGAACACAACATGTTGCCGAACGGTCAAATCTATGGACAGGTGGCCATTCTACAAATCACCAAGGACGACGGCACCATTGTATGTACTGTTACAAAGCAGACGTTCAACGATCCGAAGATCGACAAAGTTTTCATAATGTAGTAGAATTTAATAAAAGTTAAATTTCAGCCACTAAGCTACTATGACACATTCAACACACCCAAATTTAATCATCCGGACAATGTGTCATGATATGGAAACATCAAGTGGAATGGAAAGAAAAATTCCAATGAAATTGGAAGAACCCGTTCCGGCGAGCAACGGGAATGGTAAGTTTTGTTTTGTCGATGGAAGGGGGTTGCTGCTAGGTCGCGAACTGCGACGGTTAGCCGGCAGATTTTGAAAGCGAATGTCTTTGAGTACAGTTTTGCAGCGAAGAGAAAAAAAAAGTCCATGAGTAAAAATTCGCTTAGAATAAAGAAAAAGCGAGGAATCACATTTAATATTTTCCTTAATTAATTGGGAGTCGCTTCGTGTAATCGTCAACGTGATATAATCTATTTGTGTACAAAATTGTTAAGAATTCGTGTAAACATTTGTTATTTTCACATTCGAATAATCTCAAGCAGAATCACAAGGTAAATTATTAATAAAAAGGGTAGCAATTGGACTAAAGATCACACTGACAATCGTGTTGTTATTTGTGAAAACTGTAGAGCTTAGGAAAACCCAAAAGGTTCCTTTCTGATGAAGCAACCAGTTTTTCTTTAGCGAGTGTTGTAAATTTGATAAGTTTCAGATATTTCGATATTTTATTCCTAGTTACTATGTAACAACTATATACATACATAAATGTGCCTTTAAGTAGGATATTTTCTGCAAGAAATAGAATCGAGTTTACAGAAGTAATTTGCATTTGAAATTTTCCTCATTTAATTAATTTCAATTCAAAAAAATATATAGAGAAATTCGTAAATATTTATGAAATATTTAGATTTAACATAGTATCGAAATATGAAAATTATGAAGTTGATACACTTTGAATAAAAAATTCTTTTTAATTCACGAATTGGCAATCTTAAGTAACTAAATATTTTTTATGTAAGAATAAGATTTATTTGATGTGGAGATTCTCATTAGAATTCTTGCTTATTAGCTACATTACACCGTTTATTGGATCCAGTTCCAGGGATTTTTTCCTGGTTTCGTAATAACATAATTCTTAACGGAGAGAGTTGTTAGCACCCTGCCAAACCATTTAGCGGCAAATTTACTGTTTTATTTAGTATTCTTTCCTTCCAATGCGACTTTGGCAAACCAGATGGGTTATTCAATTTCTGTGAAGGATGTGCCTCGGGAAGATATAAAAAGGAAACGAAAATGACAGGTGGGAGCAGTTATTTCTCTTCCGACATGTTTGACGGCATTTACTTTCATGCCTATAAAAGAAGTTAGATCCACTTCCCCAAGCGATATTTGAAACCAAATTCATTTCAGACATTTCTTATGTAGGGAAACTCGATTATCTAAATTCTGAGAAAGAATGCTAAAGCGGATACATATTTTAAACTTAATTTTTTATTATTTAAAAAAGAAAGAAGAGTTCTAACCTACAAATTATTGACAGTGTACTAAAATTTTTCATTACCAGATCTGTGCATGTGTTAAGTATTTGATGTTTCACAGATTATCAAGAAGTTAATGGGTCATAAAAGCTTGACTAGTGTAAGGGGAAAACAAATGGTAAAATTAAAAGTGAATAAGTGGATGATTGGTAATGAATCATTTACCTACGTTGGCCAAAAATAAGTTACCTAAATTTATCCTATAATTAGTTTTTACATATGCTTAGACCGGCTTAACAATATGTTGCTTCGGCATAACGAAAAAGGTACTCTCGCAATATCATACATTATGTAGCGATAATCTAAAGATGTCGTGTTGAATAAAAAAAGTTGACCCTATTGCTTTTAAGACGAACGTTTGGTTGTAACCGTGCGGAGCATCGTCATCTGTCTATCAGAATAGACTATTTTTAAAATGATTTTGAAAACACAGCACTTCATGCATTTAAATTTTTTTTTAAATTTCTGCTTGCCAATAGGATTATACTTTTAAAGAATTTGTGCCATTAAATTCATACTTACTTGCAATCTTCCTAAAACATTAATTAGTACACCACCGTCGAAAGTTGGCTGTGAGTCTACTGCTGTTATTATTCTATTGATTTTTTGAAATGTTAAACTCTGCAATCAAAATATACGAATTAAAGCATGTGCTAAGGTGTATCTTTGAGTATATTACCGTTAATTTTTCCATAATTTTGGGAGCTCCTTGAATTTGTTGCCCCTCAAATGTCATAAATGAATCATTTGCCTGAAAGCAAAGAGAAATGTTAGAACTGTATGGCAACATTAGCTCCAATGCAAATGAATGTACTGAAAGTGTATTTGTAGACGAGATTCTAAATAATGACCATAGTATTAGCTATAGCCAAGTGATAAATCATGAAAACAATTGGATTTGATTTAAATTGATTATCTTTAAGCAAATTCTCATTGCCAGCCTTTATAAAATTGCTTGAGTTAAATAATGTAACAAAACCCTCATTTGGAAAATATGAATGAAATCACCCTGCAGCATTTCAAATGAAAACGAGAGTAGCATGAAATCAGGTTTTCAGTGAGCATGAAAATGCCGGCAAACTAAGTTGAGTCATGCAAGCGGCAAAATGTTAATTAGAAGAATTTCTTAGCGGCTTATATTTAGAATATTTCTAACTAATTGCATTCCGGAAACAAATGAACACAAAATCTTTTAAAAGAGGACCCGCCTTATATTACACTAGACCTCGCAACCCCAAAGCAAGGCCATTTGGGATAGGTTTCCCCACAATGAGAGGTTAGGTTATCCTTCACTTTTCACTGAATTCACTTTAATCTTAACATTTTATTTTAAACTGGGGAGTAAAACTATTAATTAAACAAAGCTTACACTATACATATTCACTAAATTAGCTCGCATCGCTGGATCATCAAACATTAGGTAGTATTGTTGGACGAATCCTTTGCCAATCTCTTCATATTGTGGATTCAAAGCCATATTTTCATCCGAAATTTTTTTGAACTAGCTGATCACTGCAAACAGTTGCCCTCTGTTTCGTCTAAATGACAAATATTTGGCTAATATTTGTTTTATAGCGAAAATAAACTCCTTAAATCTATATCACCGACTTTTGCACACTGCTGTCACTTTGAAATTGTTCAGAGTTGGTCGTATTTTTGCATCATGAAAAGTCCATTGACATGTGATTTTTGTTGGGTCATGTTGTTCTCTGTGGATAATTCTGATGGTGAACTAGTTCACAATTAGCTATTAAGCAATTCGAAAATATATAAAAATGTATGTATGTTAATTTGATGACTGGAAATTGCATTTATTATACTTTTCGGGTAAATTTTAATTATTAAGAACAAGTATGAAATCTTTCAAAATAACTATCCAATAGCAAAATGTTTTAATAAAAACAATGAGAAAGCACTAACTCAATTAATCGCCTTTCTTGAAGAAGCAAACTTGGAACTTTAACTTCATGCGAATAGTCCTCTCAATTCCCAAAACTAACTTTTAACTTTCCAAGAAAAGCACTCAATCCAATAATCTACTAACCATTCCAAACGGATACTAACACACTAACGCAGTAAAATTACAAAACCAATAAAGAAAAACTGAAAAAAAGCACTCTATTACCATAAGTCCCTTGAGGGCATTAATCGGTACATCGGTGGCTTGTGCTCTTAAGCCATAGCCAATACACACCTAACGTAGGTTAGGTAGAAGGAAAAAAAATAGGATTGTGTAATTGATTCTTTGTAGTTTTTTAACCGACTTCCAAAAGAAAGAAGGTTATCAATTCATCGCGTATATTTTTTTTTTTGCTTTTTTTTTTGTATGTTCACGCATAACTTTTAAACGGAGATAGATAGAAGAGTCCTGTTTTTGGCAAATGATACGTCTTTCTTCTAGTTAGGTCCCGTTTAAAGGATAAGAAATTCAAGTAACGGTAAAGGACTTTTATCCTTAAAACTAAAAAATTTCCGACTTTCACCCCGATTTTTCAGCATAAGTGATCGACGCGTGTAAGGATTTTGATTGTAGAGGTTTCAAATGAAGGATAACATATTGGTCTAAAATGTATCGGAACAGAATTTTAATCCTTCCAAGGACTCTCTAAATACGATCAGTTCAATATGATACATTGGTGTCGAGAAATTTAGTTTAAATAATTTTTCGCACGAAAAGTGCCAATAAGTTGGCACTGTTCAAGGATTTGATGGAGATACCGAGTCCTTTGGTAGTGAATGATAAAAATTATCAATATCCTTAATTTTCTGCACAAACAGTACATTTTATTCAATCGTATCTACCGGAAATAACCAATAAATTACTTCTAAATGTGGCATAAATACAATTCAACAATAGTTAGAGGGAACATTTCAGGATGCTTTTCTCTTCCAAAGTCATCCTTTGCTTACTGATGAGCTTAGTAAAGGATTCTTCTTACATCCTTAGATGTAAACGTTAAACATAGGATTTATAAAACTCCCCGAAGAAATAATAAGGACTGAGTGATTTCAAATTATAGAGTTGATTCGTTACTTTCCAGTTAATATTATACATTATAACATATGCCCAGAAATCTAAAATTAGTAATTTCCATACTAAAAATCGGCGAGAATCACAACCTAAAAAGAGATACTTTTCCTTCTATAACTGATCATAACTTTACATATGAAGATGAAAATGCATAGCCGATTTTTTTTTGCTTTTTTTTTTGTATGTTCACGCATAACTTTTAAACGGAGATAGATAGAAGAGTCCTGTTTTTGGCAAATGATACGTCTTTCTTCCAGTTAGGTCTCGTTTAAAGGATAAGAAATTCAAGTAACGGTAAAGGGCTCTAAGCGTTAAAATTAAAAAAATTCCGACTTTCACCCCGATTTTTCAGCATAACTGATCGAGGCGTGTAAGGATTTTGATTGTAGAGGTTTCAAATGAAGGATAACATATTGATCTAAAATGTATCGGAACAGAATTGAAATCCTTTCAGGGGCTCTGTAGATATTAACAGTTAAATATGATACATTGATGTCGAGAAATTGAATTTAAATGATATTTCGTACGAAAAGTGCCAACTAGTTGGCACTGTTCAAGGATTTCTTCGAGATACCGAGTCCTTTGGTGATGGATGATAAAAATGAGCAGTATCCCTAATTTTCTACATAAGCGGTACATTTTGGTCCATCATTTGTACCGGAAATAACCAATAAATTAATTCTAATGAGGCATAAGTACAATTCAACAATAGTTAAAGGGAACATTTCAGGATGCTTTTCTCTTCCGCATTCATTCTTTGCTTACCAATGAGCTTGGTATAGGATCCTTCTTACATCCTTAGAAGTAAACGTTACATATAGGATTATAAAATTCCCCGAAGAAATAATAAGGATTGAGTGATTGCAAATTATAGAGTTGACTCGTTACTTTCCAGTTAATATTATATGTATATTATAACATATGCCCAGAAATCTAAAATTAGTGATTTCCATACTAAAAACCGGTGAGAATCGCAACCTAAAAAGCGATACGTTTCCTGCTATAATTGATCATAACTTTACAGATGAAGATGAAAATGCATAGGCGAGTTTTCATTGAACTATATGATATGATTTTCTTGAAACTTTCATGAAAATTAGGTGCTATAGTTAATCGAAAACGAAGGCGATGGATATCGAATAAACGCGAACGAATGATGCGGTTAAGAAGGATATTTTTAAGCAAATTTCATGAGATTAATTGCGGAGTGAACTTTATGTTTACATATATAAATACGTATGTCTATATATATATATATATATATATATATATATATATATATATATATATATAGATCTGTATATATATATATATATATATATATATATATATATATATATATATATGCATATATATATATATATGTATATATATATCCATATATATATATATATAAATATATATATATAAATATATATATATATATATATATAATATATATATATATATATATATATATATATATATATATATATATATATATATATATAGAAATATTTATATATATATATATATATATATATATATATCTATATGTATATATATGTATAGATATATATATATATATATATATATATACACACACATATATATATATATATATATATATATATATATATATATATATATATATATAAAGGTATGTGTTATATATATATATATATATATATATATATATATATATATATATATATATATATATATATATATATATATATATATCAGTGTGGTTGGTTGTATGTGTGAGTCTACACAGGATATAACGAAATTTGTGCCTGGGGGTCGCAGTTTTGCTTCGATTTTCGCCAAATTTGCTGCAATATTTCTGTTCTGGCCATAGTATAGCTCCAGTTTGTATCAAAACTAGTACAACGACTTATTCAAGTGTGTGACAAAGTTCACAATAATAAATCGAAAGTCGAACAATTTGAAACGAAATGGCGGCCGTTCAAAGGTCGCAAAAGTTGAACGATAAAAAAGCGCTTCAGGGTAAGATCAGAATGCAAAATTTGAAAATTTTTCAAGGTTACTATTCATATTAGATTATTATGAAATCTAAAATCAAGGTAGACGTTGATGAGATCATGGATTAAATGTACCAAAATTAAATTCGATTCCAATGAACGGTGCAGATTTTAGCCGTAGTGGTTTTTGCGTTGCAGTAAGAAAATTATATTTTAATATACGAGAACATGATGCAATGTATTCAAGAAACTTAGTTTTGAATGGTTTGAAATGAAAGAAATTGCCACTAAAAAGAGTGAAATAAAAAACTTTTAGAAAAAAAAAAGAAAACCGACTTCGGAATGCCCTAAAAAGGATGAAATAAATTTTATGGAAGCGGTGCCAAATGAATTTCCCCATTACAACATAAATATTTCCAAAATCTGCACCATCACACAAAAATCGAGGAAAAAGTGATATGGCACCGCTTCCATAAAATTTATTTCATCCTTTTTAGGGCATTCCGAAGTCGGTTTTCTTTTTTTTCTAAAAGTTTTAAGTATCTTCATTCCACTCTCCATTAGCTTCTCCGTTGTACAAAGTGTTTGTGTTTGCCAGCAAAATAATCTATGCTCTATTTTTTGCATCAATTGTTATTGATATTTAAGCACGTCCGTAATAAAATACAAACCTTGTCCATCTGTCCGTCCATCCATCCGTCTGTATGCTACAGCAGTTTTTCTCCAAATTTATAGAAGCTACAGCCATGAAAATTTGTGGCAAGCTCAAAATGAAGACTTCTTCAAAAGTTTTGTGCTGAAAAAATTTTTCAAAGAGGTTTTAGGCGGGGCTATCCCTATGGGGGAAACAACGTTTTTTTCATAAAAGGTAATGGAGTGTCGTATAAAAAGTCTGTCGGTATCACACGATACAATACAAGCGTCGTCACTGTATAAAACTTTATTTAACTTAATAACTAACAATAATAACGTATCGAGTAGCGTCATCGACTAACTGTTGCTTCTCAACTCATGCGTTGTTGTCTAATTCTCTATTGAGCGTTGCATTATCTCTGGCGGTGAGTCCATAACATCGAAACCTTGTAGCGGCGAGCTGCTGCGTCCCCACAGTACTCCCTCTTGAGTCATGTTGTTCACGATATGACGTTTACCTGCCGGATATGTGCGCGTGATGTTTGGTAGCGGTGGATTAATTTGTATCCAGGACTTGGGCACGGTGGACCGGAATTCACAGTTCGGATGCTGCGATGTGGTCGCTGCAGCACTGGGTTGGCTAATTTCGGGGTGGTTGTTCGCATTTGGGACTTCTTCGAGGGACGTGGGCTTTAATCGCTCGGTGGTGACGTTTATTTTACGTCAATTTTGTATGGTACTTCTGATAATCGATTTAGTACTTTATGAGGACCGGTAAATGGTTGCGAAAGAGCTCTGCGTACGGCGTTCACTTGAAGGAAGACGTATGAGCCATTGCTTAAGTTTTTGTGGCGGAATGTTGGTGAATTGCAGTGATTGGATGTTGGCGTGGGTCGAAGTTCTTGCATCGTTTGACGGAGGTCATTTAAAAACGAGTGAGGACTTATTGTTTCGTTGTTGGGTATGAAAAATTCACCTGGAAGTGTAAGCGTTGTCCCATATATCATTTCTGCCGAGGATGTACCAGTGTCTTCTTTCACTGTGTTTCTAAGGCTCAATAACACTGTCGGGAGTACGTCAACGCAGGCTGAGTTCTTTTTATGGTACATGATAGCTTGTTTCAGCTGGAACTACATAATGCAGAGGTGAATTTCTTTGACGTCAGCCTACTTTTGAGCGCTGGCCCGGGACGCTGTTTCGTGCCCATTGGTGTGTATCTATTGGCATGCAGGGCCAGACAAAACTTCGGGAAACAGCTTTGTATGCGGCGCGGCCGCTAGGGTGTGATGGCTGATGGAACGCATCGAATATTTTTTGTTCGCAGGGAAATGGCGAGTTTTTCCTGTCGATGTATCGTAGTATAGCTCAGATCCACCATTGAAGGCGATGAGTTTTAATTGAAGAGATGACGTGTTGTTCCTTAATAGGGCTTGGAGATCTTCGTCTGAGTTTTGATGATGTATTAATTCATCGACTTCAACGGACACGGGCATTGATATGGTCTCGAGGAGTGACAAGGCGTCTGCAACACAGTTTTTACTAACAGCGATGTGTCTAATGGCCGTTGAGAACTGAGATATGAAGCTTAAATGGCGCAGCTGTCGAGGGGATGCCTTGTCGGGTTTTTGTGAGAACGCATAGACGAGCGATTTGTGATCCGTGCATATTATGAAATTGGTGAATTCTAGCGCGTGGCGAAAATGACAAACATTGCTGTAAATGGCTAACAGTTCGCGGTCATCCGCGTTGTATCTCTTTTCTGGGGGTGATAGTCTTCTTTAATAGAAAGCTAATGGGAGCTATTGGTCATTTTAGCGTTGTTCCAGGATGGCCCCAATAGCGTTGTCAGATGCATCTGATGCCAGCCTCGTATGTTTTCCTTGCTAATAGTGTACGAGTAAAGCTGCATCTGCCAAACAGTTCTTGCAGGCCACGAATGCTTTGTCGGTTTCTGGGGTCCATTGAATTGGTCACTTATCATTGTTTTTAGTCTGCGACAAACATTTTATGTAGAGGGGCTTGAATTTGCGGTGCGTTTTTTACGAAACGTCGATAGAAGTTTAATGTTCCCAAAAACCTTAGAAGCTGCAGTACGTTTACGTGTTTCGGGTATGTGCGGATTGCGGTTACTCGCGACGGGGGTGGTGAGATTCCTTTCTGGCTTATTATATGTCCTAGATACTCGATGCTTGGTACGCCAAAAACACACTTTTCAGGATTTAAAACGATTCTGTACTTGCTAAATCTTTCGAAAATTAAGCGAAGATGTTGTAAGTGTTGCTCTTGTGAGTTAGACGCGACAAGAATGTCATCTACATAGCACGTGCAAAACTCGAGATTTCTTAAAACTTCGTCCATAAGTCTTTGGAAAGACTGTGCCGCGTTCCTCAACCCGAACGTCATTGCCTTAAATTCATATAATCCAAATGCCGTTGCTACGGTAGTCTTCGTGATGTCTTTTTCAGCGATGGGGATTTGGTGGAACGCTTTCAATAAATCCACTTTTGAGAAGATTACCTTGTTGGCTGCGATAGCAGTGATATTTTCGATGTTCCACATTGGGTACCGATTGGGTTGAGTTTTTGAGTTCAACCGGCGATAATCACCGCATGGGTGGCACGTGCCATCCTTCTTTTTGGTAAGTGGAGTATACTGGCCCATGGACTAACGGAAGGGCGACAAAACCCTTTTCTGATTAAGTAGTTGAATATAGACTTTGTTTTTTTTAACTTTTTGGGAGTAAGCCTACGTAGAAGATCGGCTGCGGGTGTGACTATGTTGTGCTGAACTTTATGAGTCGTGACTTTGCGCGTTTTGATCGAGTTTGCCGAGACACGGCGGTTACGTGAAATTTCCAAGTCAGTGGCTTAGGCAGTCCCAGTGGCAGCGTTATGTTCTTCGTCCCGTATATGCTTATTGCACTGCCGTTTGCTGCGAATAATTTGTAGCTTGACGCGTGTTTTCGATCTGATGCGTGCAATTTCGGAATGACTAAAACGTCAGCCCCGGTATCGACTAAACATTTTAATCCGCTATTTCTATCGCACACTAGCAGGCGGTTTATCACTGTGTCACTGTAGTCCACCTGATTCATCAGCGTCGGCATTCGTTTCCCTTCTTCTCTCAAAAGGAGCAGGATTGTCGACATTGTCTGGCTGCCGCGCCGAAACGGGGATGGAAATAATATGATGCTGTTTCGGATTTTTGTGGAGATTTCTTCGATCGTACAGTTGCGCTTGACTGATTTGCTTGCATGTACTTACATTCGGGAAGGCAACTACAATTACTGACGTTGACGGGCTGAACATGAGTTTGATGTAACGTTTTTTGGAGTTCTGCAATTTCTTCTCTCAATGCATCTTCGTTTCGTATGCCGCCATGCTGCATTTTTGCCCGTAGGCTTGGGTTTATTTCTGAAATGGCGTCACCATTGAAACTGTCGAAAATCCGATCAGCTGCTTGTGCCGATTTGCTCAATGTTGGGGTGTCCGATGCGGCTACTATTGAGCGCATCCCTGATGGTAGGCGTTCGAGCCACATGTGACGTAAGACTCCTTCGGATATGTTTGCCTTAGCTATGTTTTGCACGCGGCGAAAGAATTGCGACGGACGTTGATCACCTAGTTCGAACCCGTGCAATAGTTCACGCGTTCTCTGCGACAGCAGTTGTGCTTTAAGGTTGTCATATTTATGACTTTCGAGCGGCGACTCGATGATATTAGTGATTTGTGCCAGCACGGAAACGTTGAGTTCCGCTATCACTCTGTCAAAGCAAGTAGCATCGTCTTTAATTTTGTTGCGCCAAATTTTTGTTCGACGCGAGCGAACCATAAAGCCGGTTGGCTTTGCCAAAATGGAGGAAATTTCACAGTTGCCATACTATGCAACTCCGTCAGTGGATCGATGCCTGTTGCACTTTGCTCTGCACTAATGAACATCGTGAAATTGTTCTGTTGCCATTGCACGAAACGTTATGGTTACCAATTGTGGGTATCACACAATAAAATAGAAACGTCGTCACTGTATAAAACTTTATTTAACTTAATAACTAACAATAATCACGTATCGGCATGTACACGGTCGGTATTGCGTGTTGCTTGCATCAAATGGCGTCATCGACTAACTGTTGCTTCTTAACTCATGCATTGTTGTCTAATTCTCTTTTGAGCGTTGCATCATCTCTGGTGGTGAGTCCATAACATCAAAACCTTGTAGCGGCGTGCTGCTGGATCTCCACAAGTCTTAATGAGAGCCTTCCAAAACCGGTCCTAAAATGACCTTATCGGTGCCGAGGGGCACCGATAAGGTAATTGCATCTTTCATCCGGGAAATCGCAATTGGAGATCTTCCATCCGGAGAATTTGAAAAAACAAAAATGTAGTTCTTTATAAGTACAATAACAACAAAACATCAGAAGTCGGAATTCGATCAACTCAGTTAGTAGCAGTATGATTTATCAATTTTATATTTTCTTGAATGAAATCGTTAGAGTTCCTTTAAACCCAGTGAAATTCAATATGAAAGTGATTCATAATTCCTGAATTTTCCTGTATTATAACAGCAACAATACATGGATAATGTTACCACATTCTGGAGTAATTCTCTAGCTATGGAGAGTTTAGTTTCTTGGATATAAGAGTATGTTTACGCAGAAATAAAACGAGGGATTACATGACAAAATGAAAAACGCTTTATTCTCCAATGGCGTATGTTACTGAAGAGGTTGCTAATAATATCGACACGAATCTCGGCGACGATAGATCGGTCACAGAACTCCTCTCGTACAGCAGCTGTCAAAAAAATGAGTGATTTTACAATTGTTATTTGATTGCACTTGAAAGCTAGGACTGAGAATTTTTTTTTGCATGTGTTCACATGGTTGGCGTACATAAACGAAAAATGCAACACTTCCACGTCGTTTATAACTTATTTCTGAGGAAAAAATTGCGAAGCACGTTGAATCACTCTTTTGGGAGAGCCTTTGTAAACCTGTGCGTGGTTTAATTTGTTTCTCGAATATAATAATATCGTATATTTCTACAAGTACGTTTCGTTCGTCTATGAAATTCGGGATTTCTCGCAAGTCCTGTCGCGCTTTGGTTATCAACATTTAAAACCATAGAGCAATCGTTTCGGTTTCCCAAATCATTTAACAATTTTCACAGCCACAGCCGCTACAACATACTCGGACTCGACCGTACTCTGAACCACAATCTTTTGCCTTTATACGCCCCAAGTTACAGAGCCATTTGCGAGAAAGAAAACATATCCGGAGGTCGATTTTCACGTATCCACGTCCCTGGCAAAATCTGCGTGGGAATAACCATAAAGTCCATTAGTACTCCCGTGGGTTGAGTACTTGATACCGTAATGTTTTGTTACTTGCAAATATCGAAATATTCTCTTCACGGCCTGCCAATAAACTGCGGTGTGTGCGTTGAAAAACTGGCTGATATTGCCCACTGCAAAAGTAATATCGGGTCGTGAAACAACGGACAAAAATATTAGGCATCCGACTGCCACACGATACGGCACGGTCATGTCATTCGCGTTTTCTTTGGCTTTCAACAAAATCACGTGCGGGTCTGCTGGGATACTGGACCCCTTCGCCTCAGTCATACCAAAACGTTCGAGTATCTGCCTCGCATATGTACTTTGATGTATAAACATTATTTTTCCGCTCGACCACGCTCGATTTCCACGCTCGATTTCCACGCTAACAAAATAATGCTCATCACCGAAAGTAATTCAATACTCGCTTTTCAGACAGTCGATCATTTCAATTTTGATCGATTTTGACGCAAGCAAACCATCATTCACAAACAATGCAAGAATAACATTTTTGCCATCTATCACACCGCGGAACACGTACGGGTCAGCACTGCTCTGCTTCAAACTGAACTTTTCCAGGAAACACATGAATTTCTGGTTCCAACATCGTGGGGCCTGTTTGAGCCCATACAAAGGCTTGTTGAGTTTGAGAACTACTGAAACTTTCTCTGTTATCTGCAGACCTTGTGGTGGTTCCATATATATTTCCTCTTCTAGTTCACCGTGTAGAAACGCTGTGCGTATGTCGAATTGCGCAATTTCAAGATCGTCGAGTGCCACTGTAGCCAGAAAGACTCGGAGTGAATCGTAACGAATCACGGGTGTAAACGTCTTGGTGTAATTCACACCGTATTTCTGTTTTAGTTCCCTCGCGCATAAATGAGCTTTGTGTCAGCAAATGGTTTCATCCATTGAAGACCCACTTAAAATCGATAGTCTATTGATTCTCCTTCTTGGAAAGGATCGACCAGGTTTGATTGCTTCCGTGAGCGCGTAGTTCATCGTCAATGGCTTCCATCCAGCGTCTTGCCTCAGAACATGAGACAGCTTCGTCAAAACTGCTGGGAGTGCCGACTTGAGCGAAGTCAGCGTTGTATCTGGACGGTCATCTGATTTCTCAGAATTCTCGGCTCGTTTTGAATTTCTGGGAGACCCACTGGGTCGTTCTCGTTTTGATCGGGCTGTGATGCGGGTTCTCTCTTATTCTCGGCAGGATGAGGTGCTTCGAGTTCCCTCTCGTTTTCGAGACGAGGTACTTGCTCTAATTTGAGTTTCTGATTTAGTATATTTCTGGCACAGCGTCGGTAGATGTTCGGTAATGTGTGTTTGTTTTCTTTTGAGTTTGCGATTTTGAAAGGTCAGACGGTTTGAAAGAGATGGTAAAGTAAAGTAAGATCGGAAGTTTTTCATTGAAAATTTTTTGGACGCATTTTAAATGGGCAAGTTGTACTGGTGGCTGAAAGATTGTATTTAAGTATGGTCTGCTCACGTCAAGATCAACGACTAAAATTTTCTCCGAATAGCTGGCTGACAAGCGTCTGCATTGGAGTAGACTGCAAATACCCAAATGGATAGGCCTTAAGCGGCACAGCTCGTTGATGTGTTTCACTTCACGTCAAAACGACGACAAAGAAGGCAAAATAATTACAACAGAAACTAGATGTAGAGAAAAAATAAATAATAGTTATATTAGAATGAGAGAAAAAAGGAGGACAGTATTTTTTATCTCTTTCTTTTCCCTATTCTGTATATATTTGTATGGCTGGCATTTTTCTAAAATCAAAAAAAAGTTGTAGTGAACAGTCGGTATCAATGTTCGTACAGTACTGCAGCGATGGTCTGCTGCCTCGGCGAAGGAAGATGTTGATATCCGCCGAGAATGCCCTTGTCTAGGGATGCGTGAATGCGCTGGCAGGCTAGCATTGCGGAGTCGTGGGGCGGATTAATTCTCGCAGCACAAGGACCCACTACAAAAGAATTTCGCATTCACGAATTCTTGGGTCTCAAAAGAAAGGGCGACCGAAGTCGAAAAATTGTAGGTAACTACAAAGAAGAAAGAACTGCTTGTTCAAAGAAGAAGGTGAAACAAGCCAAAACAGACGGACTTAGGGGGGAACCTCGTCGTTATTCGACGATTCTCATGGCCCACAAATAAGAGTGGGGCAACCGGATGGTGGTGGTGCCCCCTCGCACCCGCCCAACCGGATCAAGATCCGAAATGTTGCAGTGGCCATATATTTCCCTTCTGAGTGGAAAACTCATACAACATACCTTGTCTGAGCCTTCCCATCAGAAAAGAAATACACCGGTGATCAATTTATGTTATAGAGTTATGTGATCGGATCACATAACCCTATGCTATAAAAAGGCACCTTGATTAGAGGCCACTCAACCCGCGAGAGTCCCTGAAACTAAAAGAAAGTTGGAGCGCGCCTTCCACCATACCGGGTCTTATACCCGGTCAGATTCGACAGAATGGAAAGACCGACGGTTCCAGTTTAATAATCCATTTTATTTATAAAAAAATATGTCACCTTCTGTCTTAGTGAACTTTACCATTTCAAGCGTGCGTATTAAGTGTATATTAAAAAAAAATTTAAAAATATATATATTAGAAAAATTTAAAAAAAGTATATAGAAATAATTTAAAAATGTATATGAAAAAATTTAGTATGGATATAAAAAATCATAAAAAATTGAAATCAATCCAAAAAAGTACATACCCAACATCTTCGACGAGCGCTCGTTGACGGGGTGGGTAAGTCCTGAAATTCAATCAATGGGCATCTACCGGTATGGTGTTTAGAATATTGGTTACGGGACACGCGCTCAAAACAAATAATTATCAAACTTCGTAATTATTCTTAACCCTATGCGGGAGCTGTTTATAAATAGCTGCAACCGACTGATAATTGAAAGCCTATTCCCCGCTGTGATGTTGGTTGATGGAATGCGCGCTTCGGCGCCCGAGTACACTTTCCTTTTGCTCAATTTCAAATTATTGCGGACTACAAATTTCATTATATATTCTTCATTATCTTCAACGCGTCTCCGTTCGATGGATACATAACCTCAAATCAGGTTTAACTTACTAATTTTCCTTTTGGGGAGAATGAACATTGGCAAGTGCTTCAATGAGGATTTTGAACACATGGAAAAAGTTCGGCAGTGAATCCGATTTAATAAGTTGGTCGTTAAACGAATATTGGCTAACGGTGTAAGACTTACTGTTTTTCTCACGTAAGACCGTGTGGTAATAATAAAATAACTCTATTGTTTACCGCGAATAGAGAAATTAGTGGGTGTTGGGATGGTGAATTATTAAAGTTTCATCAAAGGTGAAAATTATGTATGACAAATGGATCAAGTAGATGATTTTGGTGAACAGTAAAAATTTTGTTCGCACTTTTCGAATTTTTCTTGGAAAAGAGAAATTAAAACAGAAGATTACAGGTTTCTTGGGAATTATCTAGCTAGTCTGATTTACTTTTAGCCGAGCAGCTAACGAAACATTTGGGTACCACACAAACTTTCCATTATTCAGTAAACTATTTCATCCTTTTTAAGGTATTCGGAAGTCAGTTTTCTTACTTTTTCTAACATATTTTTAATCAATGCCAACTTCAAATATAACTCAAAAGCCGTACACAATGACTTCGCATGAAACGATTCTAGTTATACTTCTATTGAAATTTGAATGAAGAAATAAAAAAAAAAATTTAGTAGAGGAAAATTATCTTAATTGAGATTATCCAAAAAATAAAGTTTTAGTGGATCAGTGAAGCCTTTCTTCTATATTTTAATAGGTCTATAGAATTGTCTTTGCTAATTATATATTATCAATTTTGCTTTGATCAAGACAAACGACGTTTTTCAAAACGTTTTAATATCTTTGATTACAATCTTTTTGGCAGACAAGATATTTATCAGATTTCGTTTTAATTACAAAAATACTACACATTGTATGACTCAAACTGCTTTTGGCATAATCGAAATAAGATATGAATTCGCTCGCTTAAGTTCATACGTACGGCTTAAGTTTCAGTTGAAGATGTTCAATCGTGCGTTAAATATCGTATGCATAATTGGAAGTGTTTAATTTAAATTAATTCTGGATATTATCAAAATGAAGACACTAATGCTAATAGTGTTAAGCTTAATACTGTTCGTGTTGTGTGTTCGTGGAAAAGTGTCGATTTCAGACAATTCTTTAAAGCCAAATTATCGTGTCAGAAATGAAGGAGAGTTTTTTGAAGGATTTGAGTTCGAGTCCCTGCTGAATATTTCTACATGTCTGAAACAATTTCAAATGGTTTTGAAAGGATCCTTCCATGGCGAACTTTGGGCATTAAAATGTTAGTATTTGTTCCTTACTTACATTTTAACAGCGATTCACAAACAAAAATTTTCATAAAAAAAATAAAAACTGACTTCAAAATGCCCTAAATAGGGTAAAACCAATTTCATGGAATTGGTGCCGAATCAGCTTTCCTCTTTTGTTCATTTTGTTGGATATACTGCAAATTATTATGTCCAAGCGGGGAAATTGATTTGGTACCGATTCCATTAAATTTATTTGATGATTTTTGGGGCATATTGAAGTTGGTTTTAAAATTTTTTTTTCAAAAAGCTTTTTATTTCAAGTTTTTTCAAGACTGATTTTATATCGATAAGAAATTTTGTAGCCTAAATTATCATCGTTTACTCCAAAGAGGCTTACTTAAAAATATAGATTCAAATCAATCGGCCCAAGGTTATTTTCATCATTTTAAAACTCTTCCATATAAGCTGTGAAAATCGTGAGCTCACCCTTTTTCGTAAAGAACGGATGATAATACTAATAATAATAACAATAATTATAGTAATAATGATAATAATAATATTATTATTTACCCTGAAAATCATAGTAATAATAATAATAATAATAATAATAATGTCTGCTCCGAGGTGGCTAGTGGCAGGCTAGCTAGTTCGGAGAGAAATTTCGGTTGCAGGTCTTCCGTGAGCAGACTAGGTCTGAATACAATTTATCAGCTACTGATTCAAAGCAAAATTAGGATACAAATGATTGTAAATTTCGTTCGTAGCTTCATCCTTAGCGATTTTACTGGCGTATTGTATGCAAGTCCGATACCACAGCATCGGCGGCTACTCCACAAGCCGTATCAGTTTCACACTCTCGAATGACTTGAAAGAAGAAATCAAATTGAAGTTAGCTTAGTTTCGAGATGGATTTAAATCCAGATGGTCCGCCGAAAACAGTATAGTACTCCCTCTGAAGTGAATTTCCTTTCAATTCATACATCCCTTCATGTTTTATTGATGTTCAAAATAAAACGAGTAGGAATTTGTTTACTTCCTCAAGCTAGCTGTCAGTGGAAGGAGTTAAACGTGTGTTTCATTTAAGTAAACAAATTCCTATTCCTTTAACTTTGAAAATCAATAAAACATGAACGGATGTATAAACTGAAACAAAATTTACTTCATAAGGAGCACTACGATGTTCTCCGTGGACTATCTGGATTTTACAGTTCAAATCCATCTCAAAACCGTACAACACCTCGAATTTTCGTCGTCACTTTCACATTTCTCCATATACCGCCATATAAACTACAAAGTAGTAGTAGGGCTTTTTGGTACATGGCTTGTTCGGTTTGCGACGGCGTGCGCGTGCTTGTTGGCTAGTTATTTGCGGGATCATATGGAGTGGGTTCTTGTCTCACCATGAAGCTACACTACAAAATACTTATCGCGCGTACTCTACTTTACAAGACATTCCGATCAATTTTTGTTATCTTTAGATATGTTCTTTTATATGTGAACTAAGCTACTCAACACCAATTCAAAATTTTTGTCTCGTTAATGTTCGTGGACATGGAGGCTTGAGGTAAACCATTGCCTTCTTACCTAGGCCCGAAACTGGAAACACTGCGTCACGTCGCGAACTAACCTCTTCAAGTAGCCTCATGAGCACCATCTAGTGTTGTTTAAGTCAAACAAAATTTTTAATAAACTTTGACAGTACATGTGGCTGTAGCAGAGCATATATACTAACTAGCACCTGCAATCGAGGACCTGTCAAAATGAAAAGAGAGGGAAATAAACGTGTAAAAGATGGATTAAAGTTTACCTTGTGTTGGTAAAATTGCAAGCAAATTCAAGTTTTTGTTTACCATACATACGCATTTTTAGTCCAATTATCTCTACTCCATAAGTACCGTAAGAAATAAAATTTGTTCTAATTGCAGCGGCTATTTAGTAGATATGCTCTGACTGTATTTTGAAATTTTATCAGTACTAGGTCAACGGTTTATTTTAAATATGAGGCTTCGAAGACATTAGCGCGCAAATATATGTATTTCGTTCTCGTTTGTATCAATTTAGAGCTACTGAGCAGCTTTTATCCGGTGCGGGAAGTGACGTCAGGTACGTTAATTGATTTCTTATGGGCGTGAGTAAGAAGGCAACGGATAAACGCATACATTGTATAAAAAGCAACCGTTACTTTCTCTGAAGAAAGTCATTGTATTACAAGGAGGCAGTTAAACCTAAAGACGTTAAAATGGCTGAAGTGAACCACTCATCTCCGCCTAAATGGTGGAAATTTGACGAGTGTAGTTGACTTCAATCTAGTAAAATAATAACCTAAGCAGTTTTGACAGGGTGACCAGCTTCTCTCGTCAGGAGCAGCCATTCTACGTCTAGCATTCGTTGCGTACAGACGTGGTTTTAAATTGTTCCTGACACGTGTTTTTGAAAATTAAATTTATTCTTTAAAACGTCAGTACAAGTTGATTGTTATTGGAAAAAGCTTGTATCGTCAAAGCAATCGATTTAAGGAATTTATATCGAATATTATTTTATCGACCATAATACTTATGAAACTAAATCATCAAAGGGATGATGCCTTCCTCATTCCAATTCAATATGAAAATAGTCAGTTTAACCGGGATGATCAGAAGCAATGTCCTCTTTTTGATGACTGCAACGCTTTCCAATGGTTCCTAATGACAGGAATCTAACTAACGAAGAAACATAGATCTGTTTGTCGAATTTAGAGAAGCTAACGTTGGAAACGATTGAGAAAGAAGTTCTCAAGATTAAACATCGAAACAATATGGAAGGATATGAAACACCAACTATCGTAAAGTTAAAAAGATTGAAAAGCCTTCTTCTCACATGCGTCAACAATACTTATCGGTGATTTTTGGACTGCAAACATCCTTCGTTGGCTTTGTTGAAATTACACCTGAAGAATGTCCGGAACTTAATTCGTTTAAACTCAGGTCTGAGGTCAGCAATCAATGGGCGGAAAAAATGAGGGGTATTAGTCCGCAGGGCCCAGATGGCGTTTCCATGAAAGTGAATAATATATTCTGTAAGAAGTCTCGAGTGAAGGTATCCAAGCTTGAAGTCGCTAGTGATGAGAAAAATCTTCTCGATAGGGCTGGTATCGAAATTGATAGTACGAATCCGAATAGAAATGGAAACAGGATTATATGTGATGGATTGCATAAACTTGCCCTGATTTGAACATATTTTGAATTGGTTCATCTACCGAACCCTGAGGGAGGGAATCAAATAGTTTCAGAGGTCGTTGAACCAAAAATTTCCGACTTCGAATCAAGCCTGAATGGCAAATCAACTCTTCATTTCAGTGAGACATTGACATCTGATCTCATATCAAGCATAAATATTATTGATTATTTTGTCAGCTATGAAGACTTGTGTTTCATAACATATTTGGCAGAATAAACAAAAAGAAATCATGTGGTATGGACGGTATTCCATATATACATATATTTCTCCGACATTTGCATGAGGTTGCTATTAGGAATTATTGCATATTGTTCAACAACATGTTTCCCAAATGAGTGGAAAAAGGTCAAGGTATTTTCAATCTTGAAGAAAGGAAAAGAATCCTCTTGCCCTAAAAGCTATCGCCCAATCAGCTTGCTGCCTGACATTAGCAAAGTGTTTGAAATGATACTAAATAAAGCCATAAACGTCATAGGGAAAGTAACCTCAGATATCATTGATATAGAGAAAGCTTTCGATACGGTGTGGTTCGATGAACTAATTTTTAAACTGCTTCAGGACGGTTTCCCTAGACACCTTGTCACCATGATGTGCATAAAAATAATAGGTACGTTGTAACTTATGGAAATCTGATGGCGATGGGTGACTTGAAGGTCTTGTATGGTCTACGGCAGGGAATAGCTACTGCACCTCTGCTCTAACTTTAACGTCTCACGAACGAAATCATTTGAGCGTTTGCTGATGATCGGATCATCTATACGGCAGACCAAAACGGTACAATAGTACAGAGCAATCTTCAAAAAATGCTTAATGATGTGCAGCTCTACACCGACAATTGCAAAAGAAAATCAATGCACAGGAGTGCAAAACCATTTAGTTACGGGCAACGCCGCAGGAAGTCAGTCAAGACCTGAAACGTAAATGGAAGTGTTTCCAGATTATGGCTGGTGAGGTTAGTTCAGAATGTATTCCACATAAATCCTGTGTTCGATGCCTCGGTGTTCATCTCGATCAGTATCTGTACTATACTGAACATGTCAAAATCATGCTCAGTACAGCACAAAATGTAGTCTTGGCCCTTCAACGACACTTTCATTCCAGATACATTCAAAATATCAAAAAGGTCAAAAAGATCTATTACAAGATTACAAGATTCTAGTTAGGCCAGTCTTGACATAGGGATATCAGGGCTGGTACAATCAGTGTATAAGAATAATGGAGAGATTAAAAGTTTTCGAAAGGAAATGTCTTCGCCCATGCACTGGCTGTTAAAAAAGCTTGAGATGATGTTGAGTTCTTGATACCCCTGAGTGCCCATCACGGCCTGATCCGGCAACATCAGTGCTTCAATTAACTTACATAGTTATTTAAGGTTAATTCGTACTGTAATAATTAGCCCATTCGTAATTAATTTGATTTATTTGATTAATTTATCAAATGATCGATCATTTTAATTCAATTCACCAAATTCAAATTCAATTCACCACAAAGCGAAAATACTTTGTTTCGAGTACCACATTTTTATTTTAATCAATCTAGAAACCCATTTTTCATTCATTTTTTAATTTGTCAAAACTTTGAAACAAAAGTTTATTCATTGCTCAATTGTTGGTTGGTCTGTATCATAGCTGCTCAACGTTTATTAAAAGATTTTTAACGATTTTTTGCTGAATATATTAAATAAAAAACAATAAAATAAAAGTTCGGAACAAAAGAGTCCCGGCGCAAACATTTGGAGGCGCCGGTAAGATGCACTTGGAATTTATTTTACCGTACATAGCTAAATAATTGTTATTCGCCGGTGAACAGGTCATGAAGTGCTATGTGGTATTTTGTGTAGTGTCGTAGTGTATCTGCGCTTTCCGACTTTCTACGCGATGACGAGAGTGGATCGCTTGATCAAGGGACTAAAAGGATTGGCTCGAATTGTCGACGGCGTCATTTCAAACTACAGGAAGGATTCGCCCTCAACGAAGCAGGAAGCCGGGTATTATGTGGAGCAACTGCGGCAATTAGAGGCCGCGTAGAAGGATTTTGAACTAAGCGATAGTCACATCTGATCCCTACTAGAGGTCGCTTGGTCGCACGAGTGTTTTAACCCAACATATATACGACACTACCAAAGGCAACTACCTCCGTTATCAGCAGCACTTCCGCGATCAAATGCATGCCAAAATACCTTTGGACACGCCAACCGGGGAACAGTCACCAAAAGGGCTCGAAATTCAGGATAGCGGGGACAAGGACTACACTGCAGAAGCCTCAGTACCAAGAGATGCCAGTGTGGTCAGGATGCTGCATCGCTACAAAGTCATGGCAGGCTCGTTGAGGAGGGTCATCGACCGTTTGGACCAGAAGGATGGTGCAGGAGTGAACTCATGACCCTCCAGCGAGGTTGGCAACAGCTGGATGAATATCACCTGCAGATCGTCGAGCTCCATAACGATCCTGAAGCGTATGGTTTTAACGTGCAACGGTACACTCATTTGGAAGAGCTTACCCAAGATTGAGTCATACGTCTGGAATGAAAATGGAGGAGCTCAGCGCCACACCTGCCTCAGCGACTCTACTTGTGACTCCTCTTACCATGTCTCTGCCGAAAATAGGAAATATTTACATTGACAACAATTCCACGACTTGTTCATGCAAATGGTGCATAGCCAACCGATGTCCAAGTGCCAAAAGGTATGGTACCTCAAGGCCGGTATCACCGGAAAAGCGGAGCTTTTGATTCAAAATTTTACATTGTCGAATGACAACTATGAGGTGGGTTGGACAACCTTGAAGGAAAGGTACGACAACCAATGACTATTTGTAGCCAGGTCATCAACAAATTGATGAGTCAGCCATCTCATGCTAATGAAAGGCCATCAGTGGCAGCAATAAAGGCTCTACATGACACCACCCATGAGTGTCTCAGAGGCCTGGAGAACTTACAAGTGTTCACAAGGGGCTGGAATCCGTTGCTGCTACATGTGCTAATCCGAAAATTGGATCCAGCGACTCACGCATCATACGAACAATCGTTATCCAACGCGAGAGGTACCACTCTTGCAGAGTTTATTGGACTTCATAGAAACGCGTTTCCAGACCATTGAGATACTCGGCCATAAAAAAAGGAACCGGAGATCGACCATAGGAAAGCCACCAAGTTGACCGTGACCACCACGACAGTTTCTCGGTGCTTAATGTGTGAGCAGGATCACCGCTTTACTACTACCCGGATTTCCTCAGCATCACTGCTGCAAATAGACTAAGTTTCGTGCGCGCTAAGAAGCTGTATGTGAATTGCCTTCGAGAAGGACATCACGCTTCCAGCAGCGCGGCCAGAAGTTGCAAGCAGTGTTTCAAGAATCACAACACCCTGATACATCTGCCTGGAGACAACAAGTCCAAACAGAGCAAGACGATATCCTCGAGCATGACAACGCCGAGTCAAGACTCGAAACCGCAAACAAATGCAGAACCGTCATTGCTTGCTTTAACGACTCTGATGGAGCCCCGACCCCAAGGACATGTACTTCTGCGCATTGCCGTCGTCAGGCTGGTCACCAGCAATGGAAAGACGATGGATTGTCGAGCAGTGCTGGATCCGGGCTCACAAATAAACCTAGTCACCAAAAGAATCATCAAAAAATTGTGTTTATTATTGACACCACGCCTTGCCCTCATTAATAGGGTAGGTGGTGTCACGTGGGATGGCGCCGGCTAAATTGAGCCGCTGTAGTATGTGGTTGCCAGGGCCACCATTTTTACCCAGGGCAATTGCCAATATGGAGGTTCTGAGAGCCAAAAGAGCATATTATGACAATATCGAAAAGTCTCTTCATTCCAACCAAACTAAGCCCTTTTGGTCTTTTGTTAAAGATCTTCAAGTGCATTTCCAAATTTTTTTCAGTGGAATAGCAAGACTGTTTCTTCCCCTTCTGAAATTTCTAACTTATTCTCCAGCTTTTTCTCCTCTACATTTTCTTCATATAACAAGACTTCTATACCTTCCTCTTTTTCCGTATTGCCTTCGCCTATTATCACCTCGATAGTCACGAATCCTCTTCAAGTTGAACTTATTATCAACTCTATTGATCCTAACGTTGGACCTGGGCCGGATGGCATTCCTAATTTCCTTATTAAAGCATTAGCATCTACCATTAGCTTTCCACTTTCATTGCTTTTCAATCTAAGTTTGACAACAGGTCACTTGCCAGGTTGCTGGAAGATTGCTAATGCTACTCCAATACACAAAAGTGGTGACCCGACCATGGTGGAGAATTACCGCCCTATCTCAAAAATTTCATCCTTTTCTAAAATTTTAGAACGAATTGTCCACCTAGAGCTCTATTCTTCTCTTTGTTCCCAAATAGCTCCTGAGCAGCATGGTTTTGTGCCAAATCGTTCTACCATAACCAATCTCTTGGAACTTACGGACACTGTGGCGGTAGCTTTAAATGATAGTCTTCAAGTGGATACTATCTACACTGATTTCTCTAAGGCATTTGACACTGTCAACCATGACATTCTTATTTGCAAATTACAGCATTATGGTGTGAGTGGCTCCGTTTTGTCATGGTTAACTTCATACCTAGCTTCTAGAACATGCCAAGTTGTCATTGATGACTCGGTTTCTAAGTCATTTCATCCCTGCTCTGGAGTTCCACAAGGTTCCATCTTAGGTCCGTTCCTTTTCACCATGTTTATCAATGATCTACCATCAGTGTTTAATTCTTCCTGTCTCTTATTTGCGGATGATTTGAAGATCTACAGAGTAATCAACTCGCCTGCTGACTGTCATATTCTCTAAAACGATCTGTTATCTCTGCCTTCTTGGTGTAAGGCTAACCTTTTGAATTTAAATGTACCAAAATGCCACAAAATGTTGTTTCCGTTGAAAAGCTCATCAATATCCCATTCCTATTTACTGAATCAAACTCCTCTAACAGTAGTGGATCAGGTGAAAGACTTAGGGGTTATCTTCGACCCAAAGCTCAAATTTAACCTTCACATTATAAACTTAGTCACTAGAGCTTCCTGTGTTTCGGGTTTTGTTCTTAGGCATACTTTTATTTTTTCTAACCCTAAGTCTGCTATCAAACTATTTATCTGTATCGTACGTTCTCTTCTTGAATACTGTTCTCAAATTTGGTCACCTCACAATGATTATCTGATTGTTCTCCTTGAATCTGTCCAGAGGAAGTTCACCCGTTTTCTATTTTTCAAATTCAAAATCCCTTATGCGACCTACGAAAATCGCCTGTCCTTCCTTCAGATTCCTTCTCTTGAAATTCGCAGATTGATACTTGATGAATGTCTTCTCTTCAAAATATGTAACCGCCTTACGGAAACAAATCTTGATTCTCGAGTTTATAATAGGCTAAATCTGCGCTCGGGTAGAAATGCTAGTATCTTTCTTGTACCTTTTGCTCGGATTAACCCGTACTTCCATTCTCCACTGCTAAGGCTACCTCGCAATCATGATCGTGTACAAATTGGTCCTTTTCCTCGTTCTCTTTATTTACTTAAACAAAAACTTATTAATTTACTAATTTGTTAATTTTGTGTGTTTCTTAGTATGTACTTCACCATTTGTATTAGAGGTAACTCTGTTAATGGCAACATAAATAAATAAATAAAAGAATCAGTTTGGCCTTCCGAGTATTGGAGTGGGGGCCCTTGCGAATTGGAGACGAAATGGACCAGGACCGCTATGGTAGTGGCGGAGGCTTCTGAAACACACTTTATTCAGCAGATCCAACACGGCAACTCCTTCAAGAGGCTGCAGCGCATAGTGTCCTACATGATGTGGCTTATCTGTGGTCTCAAGCCGGCAGTCAAGCAATATCAACTGACATATCAAGCGCCCACGAGTGATGAATTATCCATAGCCCTAGAGATCATCGTGAGGTATGTACAATCACAAACTTTTAGCTGCCAAGTTTTGGACATCAGGTCGGGGAGGCAAGTCTTCAAGCACCGTCCGTTGTTGGGACTGGCGCCATTTCTGGATCCAGAGGGCATAATCCGTGTCGGTGAAGCTAGTCAGCGATCTTAGCATCTGAAGCTAGTCAGTGATCTTAGCACAGGGGCATTCCTCTGTGCTCTCAAACGTTCCATTGGACGACGAGAACACTGCTGAAACCTATTTTGTGTCAACGCCACCAACTTTGTGGAAGCTCACAACCAGCTATCAGAATTGTCGTCTTCATTATATTCCAACGAAGCGCGTCAAGAAGTAACAAGGACGTGCTCCAGCCGAGGAATCGATTTCTATTTCATCTCTCCACGCGTGCCTCATTTTGGCGGCTTGTGGGAGGCAGTGGTCAAATCATTTGATCCGTCGAGGCACTTCGTCCGCGGCTCTCACATACGAGGAGCTGCATACCTTGGTGGTTGAGGTGGAGGCTATCCTCAATTCTAGACCACTGACTCCAATGTCAAGCAATCCCAATGATTTGGCAGCCATAACTCCAGCACACTTTCTCATCGGAGAACCCCTCACAGCCATGGTGGATGGTCACACAGAGCCAGTCACTGGAGGTCTCAATGTACTTGGCGCAGTTGCAGCATTGTGTTAAGTGAAGACAGTCACACCCCAATGCGATCCTGGGAACAGTGGTCATCATAAGCGAAGATAGCACCCCATCGATGAAGTGGCCACTGAGGCGTATTATCAAAACCTACGAAGGCACCGGAGTGGAAGTTAATCATTTATTACGCTTTGGAACCGTATTGGCGGGAATTAGCTGTTCTACAGAACGGGGCGAACGTTGTGGACTCTTTCTACGACTCCACTCATTTCACTGAGTCTGCATCTGAAATCGACGAACTGCGATGACAACTACAAGCGCAAGATGTTTCATGGACCGATCAACTGACTGACCATGACATCCACCAGTACACCATCGGCTACCTGGGCATTCTCTGGCTTTCCTGCAAATAACAATCCAACCTGCATATCCAACCACCAGTGCCATTACCTAGACACTACAGCCTATCGCACATCTTGGAGGAGGTTGAACGGACCGTTCAACGGGGGGTGGATGTTGAGTTCCTGACACCCCTAAGCGCCCATCACGGCCTGATCCGGCAACATCAACGCTTCAATTAACTTACATAGTTATTTAAGGTTAATTAGCCTTAGAATAATTTGATTTATTTGATTAATTTATCAATTGATCCATCATTTTAATGCAATTCACCAAATTCAATTCGCCATTTTTCATTCATTTTTAGGGTTTTGTAGAATATTTTATAAAACCCTACTAAAATCGCGACCTGCCGGTGCGTCCGTCCGTCCGTGTGTCACAGCATTTTTTCTCGCAAACTACGTAAGCTAGAAATATCAAATTTTGTACGCAGGTGTAAAGTGGTGCTCTCTTCAAAGTTCAACTACAAAACAATTTTACAAGGTATCTAAGGAGGGTTTCCCCATATAGGGGAGTGGCCCACCGAAAAAAAATTGCATGAAAGGTAGCCGATATGGGTTTCAAATGAAAGATCTTGATGAGAACTTTTCAAAACAGGTCTTAATTTGACACTTTATGCTTCGAGGGGTGCATAGGGAGGGGAAATACACGAAAAATTTGTGTCCCCTCCCTCGTGATTGGACACCTGTGATCCGAAAAATCTGAAAAAAATATGGAGATAGATATTTATTAGTACAACAACAACAAATTCCTTAGAAGTCATAATTCGCTCAACTTTGTTAACAATAGTATGATATTCAAATTTCACATTTTCCCCAATAACATCGTATAGGTACGCTTAAACTGAACGAAATCCGATATTTAGTTAGTCCTACAAAAGATCTTTAAACTTTGCATGTTTGATGAAAATCCAATGATATGCACGGACGTTATAGCCATTTGAATTTTCTCCAATTACAACAACAATAACACATGATTTTGGTATTTTATGGTCTTTCCATCAAATCAGACACGGCAGTTTTGGTTTGATCTTCTTGAAATTTTCAAATAAGGTCAATAACATTAATATTTTTGGGAATTCATGATTTGAGTGATTTTTGTTGGTTCGCAACAAAATGGCGACCGTTGAAAATAGAAAAACAATGGATTTTCTTCTAAATGTGTACATCTCTTTGACATGTTTCTTGACTTTATTCGTTGCTGGTGACTGCATTTCCGAGAAGTTGGGGACAAAACCATTCTGACATGAGTGGAGGTCTGTCTATCCAATTTGTTTAATTTGTCAAAACTTTGAAACAAAAGTTTATTCATTGCTCAATTGTTGGTTGGTCTGTATCATAGCTGCTGAACGTTTATTAAAAGATTTTCAACGAATTTTTGAGCTTTTTGCTGAATGTATTAAATAAAAAATAATAAAATCAAAGTTCGGGACAAAAGAGTCCCGGCGCAAACAAATGGACTAGAAACACAAGTAGGTATAGAATGTATGTTCTGGCTCACTTTTTCTATGCAAACTTCAAATGTTGTCGAGGGTGAGTGTCTCGGGTATGTAGGTGCATGTATAAGGGTGGAATAGGTAGGTGTCTGAGATAAGAAGGTGTGTGTCCGGGATATGTGTGGATGTCTTGGATGGTTGCGGTGAGGGGGTGGATCTAGGGTAAGGGGATATGTGTATCGGATTCGTGTAGATGTGGGCCTTAGGTATGTGGAAATGTGTATAAGACTGGTATAGTTGGGTGCCTGGGATAAGAAGGTATGAGCCCGGAATAGGTGTGGATCTCTTGTGCGGTTGCCGGGGAGTGTGTGGATCTTAGGTATATGGGTGTATATATTGAATTAGCATAGGTGAGTGCCGGGGATGAGAAGGTATGGGTCTAAGGTAAATATACATCTGTATCTTGGTTAGGTAGGTAAGTGTTCTGGGTCTTAGTAGCCTCTAATGGTAAATAGTGAAACTAGGCATATTGACTATATTCTGGGGTAGTCCCGTATTTCCAATTAATAAATTAAAGACCTAGATTTCTCAGCGTGTGTTTACATAGCGTTAATATTTATGTTTTAAGCCTTTGACGCTTTAAGCGATAGATAGATATCCATATTTTTTATTCATCTGGAAGGATTTCCTATATATGTCTTAGTTTTAATAATCTTTAGAGCTTACATATAAATTTCATTCATCCATTCATTAATTAATTTAATTTTTCTCATTACAAAGAAAATACGGATATCAATTCCTAAATATTCCCATGATATTTTTTTATCAATTTCACAAGTCCATGTGGTAAAAAGGTCAAGATATTTGAACCCATAAATTATTTACATGGCCATCTACATTCTACAGACGATCCTTTTCAATCTCAAGTACCTCCCGCATCGTTTTTTCTTATCGCATGCGCGTGCATGCATCCATATGTGACATATTATTCTTGAGGATGTTTTTTTTTCACACGTAATATGGAGTGAGTTAATCTTTTCCATGTTAGGGAAAGGCTATTAGTACTTGTGGTTAAATTTTATTAGGTGATAATTGGACATGGCTTCTAGTGATCGTATTGATGAGAATAGAAGCTAGTTAAGTGAGATAAATGTATGGTGATTATGGCAGTATGATTTATGAGGTGCCGCCTATGATGATCCCAATAATGGGAACAGTGAGTACTGTATACATGCTACTTGATATTTATGGAAATTTGAGTATGGGAATTTTAGATGTTAGAAACAATGTAGTATGGAATGTGTTAAGAAATAAGAACATTATGGATGATAATTTATGGAGCACTTTGGTTTTTTTTTTGTAGCCGTTGATGTTTTAGGAGTATAGATCAGATACAGAGTGTATGATGATTTTTTTGGTGAGAATTTATGATGTTTCGTCTGCAGTGAGGTTTAAGGACGAGATTAGAAATTCTAGGTTGCCATTAAATCGTGACAGGAGCATGCTATTAATTTATAATTTATGGCTTTGGAAGAGTATAAAAGGGAAGCTGAAGGATAATTGAAATCAATTCTGATCTAGCTCGTCTCTGCGACAGAATAACGCTTGAGTTTAGATTGGAATTAAGTTTGCGAAGTTATTTTTGCAACTTTATTAATCACGGCGTAGTGGACACGAATAATTTTCAGTCCTCGCCACTCTATCTGCGGACTATCCGCTTGGTTAGAAAATTTTATTTAAAACAGCGATTCTTGGGAAAGAATATAGCAATCACGGCGTAGTGGACACGAATAATTTTCGGTCCTTGCCACTCTATCTGCGGACTATCCGCTTGGCTAGAAAATTTTATTTAAAACAGCGATTCTTGGGAAAGAATATAGTAATCACGGCGTAGTGGACACCAATAATTTTCGGTCCTCGCCACTCTATCTGCGGACTATCTGCTTACGTAGGAAATTCAACGTTAAAAAGAATATTCAAAATTTTTATAAGGCTCCTTATACTACGCCACCATCTTCGAAAGAAGCGAATGGCTCATACATTTTTGTCAGCTTTGTAGAAACAAAAATCTCGCTTCAGCACGCTTCTATGCAGGAGCAATAAAGTGTTTGGACAACAAATCTCCAGTTCGAAGATTTCATTGATTTAGGACAACCAACCTCCTTTTGTCAGCTTCAAAGTAGCAAAAAAGTCAGATTCAACACACTTCTACGCAGGAGCAAAATAGCATTTGGAACGGAAAAATCTCCAGTTTGCAGCATTTCTTTTCAACGTAATCAACGTAAATTATATTCAGGAAGACGTCGGGAGTTAGTTAAGAATTCTTTGTATTATATAAATTCACTGTTTTATTTTGATTAAGTTAGTAAAGTATGTCTGTATCCATACATAAATCCTTGAAAAGAAAATACAATAAAACTCCTAATAAACAACACTGTCACTTTTGCGATGTTGAAGTTAGTCAACAATTTTTCAAGAGCCATTTGAGGAGTAATGAGCATAAAAAAAATGCATCCCAAATCAACACTAGTGATGATCAGGGAAAAGTGAAGAAAATTTCACAAGCATTTGCTACTCGAATAGCAACATACCAAATCATTAATGAAAATAAGAATTTAAGTATTAAAGAGTTTTTAAAAAATGAGAGCCATTGTTTCAAAGACCTTATTAGTGCTCAACTTCAAGAGCTCACGGCTGTAAAAGTCAATTTAGAACTTTTTGCTGTTTTTCTAAAATTTGATTTAAGTAGCCAGAATGATATGAGCGATTTAAAATCATTCAATACGAAGAATGTTATCATTACCAGGGGTTGCGACCTTGAGCATGTTTACAAAGATTTTTGTGGTGTTATCGTGAAAAAAAGTGAGGAATTTCAAGAGAGGGATAGTGGCTGGGCATTCCAACAGGCCCTTTATTTACAGGTTAACGTAAATAAGTATACACCCTTCCGTGGAGGATCTTATCTACCTCTACCAAAAGAGGTGTTATCAAAAAAAGCATGCGTGAATGTAAAAAATTCCGATGATGCATGTTTCGCTTGGGCTATTGTTTCTGCTCTTCATCCCGCAGAGAAAAATTCTGATCGTATTAGCTCTTACCCCCATTACTCATCTATTTTGAACTTGGATGGTATTACGTTCCCTATTACTTTCAAAGAGATTCCCATTTTCGAGGAAAAAAATAATTTGAGCGTAAATGTCTATGGCTGGAAAAAGGGGTCTATTGAGGGTCCATTTTATTTTTCCAAAAACAGACAAGAATCTAAACAAGTTGGGTAGACAGACCTATGCTCATGTCAGAAGGGTTTTGTACTCAACTTACAAAATGCAGTAACCAGTAACGAATAAAATCAAGAAACATGTCATGTTCGAGGATCATACTATTATTAGCAAAGTTGAAAGGATTTTGACTTCTGAGGTATTTGTTATAGTTATACCCACAAATATCTCCCTTGATAATTATTTCGATTTTTTAAGATCACGGGTGTCCATTCGCGAGGGAGGAAACACATTTTTCATGTATGAATCTTAGAATGGTTACAAAGCCCTTTTGCTAGGAGCTCTCTCCTGTCTTTCCGATTTGTTTCAATTGTATATACTCATCTTCATGATACCTATCATTCCTGAAATTTTCATGCAAATCCTAGCAAAGCTGTAGTTTCTAAGTCGGTAAAAAGCGCATATGGCTCCATAGCCATATGTTTCCATAGTAATACAGGGCATAGTGTTCCATAGTAATGCAGGAAAATTCAAATCGCTATAACTTCGTTAAATATTATTCGATCTTTATGAAACTTTCAGAAAAGATCAATCTTATAAATAGTCATCTGTGAACTAAATTTTATTGAATTTAAGGGTACCGTCTAGATTTTATTCAAGAAAACATAAAATCAATAAATCATACTATTACTAACAAAGTTGAGTGAATTTCGACTTCTCATGTATTTGTTGTTGTTGTACTCATTAAGGCCTACATCCATGATTTTTTTCAGATTTTTCGGATGGAAGGTGTCCAATCGCGAGGGGGGGGTACGCGAAAAGTTCGTACATTTCCCCTTCCCCTGCCCCCGTCGGTGCTCATAAGGCAATTTTAAGACTTGTTTTGAAAAGATCTCGTTGAGACCTTTCCAATGACACCCTATTCGACTATCAATGGTGAAATTTTTTTTTGGGGGTCACTTCCTTATATGGGGAGACCCCCCTTAAACCCCTTTTAAAAATTTTTCCACCATTGAACTTTCAAGAGGTCACCTCTTCTGACCTTTCCACAAAGTTTCATGGCTGTAGCTTCTATAGTTTCGGAGAAAAAGTGCTGTGACATACAGACGGACGCACGGACGGACGGACGGACGGACGGACGGACGGACGGACGGACGGACGGACGGACGGACGGACGGACGGACAGACGGACACAGGTCGTGATTGCAATAGGGTTTTGTATTTTAGTACAAAACCCTAAAAACATATAAATCTACTTTATGTGGAAAATGAAAGAGGTACCATAGGACATTATTGCTGGATAAAAAATTTAAGTCGACTTGTGAATAGTGGAATGACTAAACATTGTGGCATATCTTACCTCTGTGATGGGTGCCTTATTAAATTTACCAGCATTGAGCGATATAATGAGCATATCAAACATGATTGTAATAAGATTCATACAATTTTACCGTCAGAAAAGGAAAAATATTTAAACTTTAAAAATGTAGGAAAGCAGCTTAAAGTTCCATTTATAGTCTATGCTGATTTTGAAGCATTATTGCAACCAATAGAATCATGTTCTCCAGACCCTCAGAGTTCATTTACAGAGACTACTCACGTGCATGTACCATATAGCGTTGCATATTATATAAAGTGCAGCTATGATCCATCCATGAATAAATTAGAAATTTTCAGAGGCAGCGACTGCCCTAAGGTTTTCCTAAGTAGGTTGCAAGAAGATGTGAAACGTATATTTAGGATCTTAAAGGTGAACAAGCCCATGCA
Source organism: Odontomyia ornata (assembly GCA_963969285.1). Taxonomy (NCBI): domain Eukaryota; kingdom Metazoa; phylum Arthropoda; class Insecta; order Diptera; family Stratiomyidae; genus Odontomyia; species Odontomyia ornata. Next base: position 378,402,597 of record OZ017739.1, on the reverse strand, counting down.
ATTGTCCGATGAGGAAGAAGAGAAGTTTTTAAACGCAGTGTCTTGTCATATTTGTGATGAAAAGTTTGACTCAGAAACCCGGAAAGTAAGAGATCATTGTCATTTGACAGGAGTCTTTAGAGGTGCAGCTTGTAACAAATGTAATATTCTATATAGAGTTCCCAATTTCATACCCATAGTCTTCCATAATCTTAGTGGATATGATGCTCATTTCATATTTCAGAATTTTGGAGGAGATCCTGATAGCATTGAAGTTATTCCTAAAAATAAGGAAAAATATATTGGATTTTCCAAACATATGAGGGTTGATGATGAAACAATAACATTAAGATTTATAGATTCCTATCGTTTCATGGGCTGTAGTTTAGACAAACTTGCAAAGAACTTAAGTCCCGATAAATTTCTTGAGACTAAAAGGTATCATTCTGACGATAGTTTGTTCAACCTCGCGGTAAGAAAGGGGGTTTTCCCATACGAGTATATAGATTCCTTCACAAAACTTGATGAAACATGCCTGCCTGCCAAATCATGTTTTTACAGTACACTACAAAATAGCGGGATCAGTGATGAAGAGTATAAGCATGCTCAAAATGTATGGGAAAAATTCAATTGTCAGACACTGGGCCAGTACTCTGATGTTTATTTAATAACAGATGTGCTCCTATTAACAGATATATTTGAAGAATTTAGAAATGTATGCCAGCAAATCTATGGACTAGATCCAGCTCATTATTTTACGGCCCCTTCACTCAGCTGGGATAGCATGCTCAAAAGCACTAAAGTTGAGCTCGAATTGCTAACAGATATTGATATGTACAATTTCGTGAAGCAGGGAATTAGAGGAGGACTCTGTCAATGCACTCAAAGATATTCAAAGGCAAACAATAAATATATAACTTCATATAACCCTGATCTTGAGAGTAACTATATTCTGTATATTGATGCAAATAACCTATACGGTTGGGCAATGAGTCAATATTTACCCATCAATGGTTTTCGCTGGCTAAGCAATGAGGAAATCCAATGTTTAGATATTCTGAATGTTGAGGACACTGCTTCCAAGGGGTTAATTTTATCCGTTGATCTAGATTATCCAGAAGACCTTCACGAGCTACACAATGATCTTCCGTTTTGCCCCGAAAGTCGGATCCCACCTCTTGAAACCTCTAAATGTAAGAAACTAATCGCAACCGAATCAAATAAACGTAATTACATTATCCACTATAGAAATTTAAAACAGTGTTTACGTGCAGGACTGAAATTAGTTAAAATACATCGTGCAATAGAGTTTAGTCAATCACCATGGTTGAAAAAATATATAGACTTAAATACTGAAATGCGTACTAAGGCAACTAATGATTTTGAGAAAGATTTCTTCAAATTAATGAACAATAGTGTATTTGGAAAAACCATGGAAAATGTGGATAAATATGTAAATGTTAAGGTCTCAACCCATTGGGATAATGTCGGAAAAAAGAAAGGAGCTCATTACTACATAAGTCGACCTAATTTTCATAGTTGTAAAGTAATTAACGAAGATTTAGTTCTTATTCAAATGGATCGAATCAATGTTAAATATGATAAGCCAATTTATATCGGTATGGCAATTCTTGATGTATCAAAAACGTTGATGTATGATTTTCATTATAGTTTTATCAAAAATAAGTACAATAGTCAGGCTCAACTTTTATATATGGATACAGACTCTTTTATTTATAATGTAAAAACTGAGGACGTTTATGTTGATATTAAAAATAATATAAATTTATTTGATACCAGCAATTATCCTAAAAATAATGTACATAATATTCCTCAAGTGAATAAAAAAGTATTGGGTAAATTTAAAGATGAAAGCCCCATAGATCCCATAACAGAGTTTATTGGAACAAAAGCAAAGTCATATTGCATTATTACAGATAAGTCATGCATAAAAAAAAATTAAAGGCATCAAAAAATCGGTTGTAAATAATGAAATTGATCCATCAGATTTTATAAAATGTGTAGAGGATACGAAATTAAAATTATTTAGTAAAATGAATACATTTAGATGTGATAAGCACCTTATTTATACTAGGTTAGTTAATAAAATAAGTCTTTCAGGAGATGATGATAAGCGTTTCCTGATTCCAAACTCTTATAATACTTTAGCTTGGGGCAATCATATGATAAATTCATAGTTTTAGTTCATAAGAAAACACACAATATGTTATCAAGTAAGTCATTTTATTATACTATGTTTGTTACAATAAATCAATTTTGTTAATACATGAATTATGGTCTTTTGAAAATTATAACGATTTAACAAAGATTGTGACACCTTTTGTATTCAATACCTTGTCCACTAGGAAATCATTCGAATATTCGGTCCTACTCAGTTCCTAGTGGTCTGTTTAGCTGTCACTTTTGCTGATGAGCTGTCTGTCTTATGTATAATGCTGTCTATGTAGCTGTCTTTGAAGCCGATTCCCTGTCTGTTTAGCTGATATGATATCTATTGACCTGTCTGTGTAGCTATCGCTTTTGCTGATGAGCTGTCTATTTTATGTATAATGCTGTCTATTTAGCTGATGCCCCGTCTGTTTAGTTGCTATGCTGTCTGATGAGCTAACCGTTTAGCTGATAAACCCGTCTGTTTAGCTGGTAAGTGGTCTATGTAGCTTTCTTTTTAGCTGATGCCCTGTCTGTTTACTTGATATGCTATCTCTTAAGCTGTCTGTATAGCTGTCTTTAGTTGATAAGTTGAGCGTTTGACCTAACGTGCTAGCTTTCATTCCCTAAATTTATTTGTTGCTTGGTAATTAGATATTTATAAGAAATTTCTTATTACTTTCCATACGGTTACAGTCAGCATTTTTACACCTTACTTCAAATGTTATATGCTCGTAACGATTTGCTTTAAGCCTATTGGTTATCAAGACTGCATGTTCATCATCTTCCAAGTTATTTGTAGGCATACATGAGTCAGACAAGAATCTTCACTTCTATGTTGCTGTTCTGGTGAACAAATCTTCATTAGGAGGAAGCCATTGTTATTTGCTCGAGAGTTAATTGATCTTATTTCACACTGATGCATTCTTCATAAGAATGAGTCAAGTCACCATTCTTTTTTATCTGCGTCAGTTTTTCTCTTGACCTCTGTCTATCTAATCTATAGGATCCTCTTTCTACAGCAATTCGATTTCAGTTCTCTAGGTTTTCATGTCTTCATAGGATTTGCGGCCTATGGGACTCTTATTGCCCACTATAATGTTACATTGCATTGAAATTATGTTGCTACACTTATGAACTCATCCAATATGCCCAAAAATCATATGGCCCCATGGATCAGCCATTTGAATCATTTTGTAAAGCACAAACTTGTTGAATAAATCTCTACTTCATGCAAACCATTGCTAGGGCCTTAACATGAATTAGTTCAGCCTGTTGCTTAGTCGATGTATTAAGGGTTTATAGTGAAACTCATTAAGTATATTGAATCATCTTGGCGTTCTCATGTATGATCAACCCTTTTGGATTATCCGGGATATGCTATGACTGAAACAATTTTTTCCTATCATTTAACAATTGAGTAAAATTTTGATAACTCCAACTGACTAAAAATCTGTCATTGATCCATTTTCAGAAGATGTTTGAATGGTTTGGAAGACTTGAGGCTGCATCATTACTCACAACCTGTGAAATGATTAAATATCATGGACAAATGTGTCTACATCTGTACATTATAATAGCTATCAAATGTCTATGTATTAGTATCATATGATCGACTGGTCTCTTTATCATGCAAAGAGGGTTATCCACAATCACCGATCAGTTGAGCCGTCTGATACGATCATGAGTTGCCTGTTCAGCAGTTGAACTTTGGTCAACTTCACACCAATATATGTTCTCTTTCGCACCTGCTAACCCAATTGCCTGACGAACTCAAGGTAGCCTTCTCTTTCACACCTACAACTCGAGTTGATTGGTGAGCAGAAGGTGGTGAAGGGCCTTACAGGGCTTCTACCCAGCCTGCCCCGTGGCATGCATGCATGATGATCCTCGCATAGATGCAGAATAACCTTCTAGCCAGCCTACCCTATTGCCATGCAGGCATCAATGACCGGTCATCATGCATGCATGCCACGGGGCAGGCTGGGTAGAAGCCCTGTAAGGCCCTTCACCACCTTCTGCTCACCAATCAACTCGAGTTGTAGGTGTGAAAGAGAAGGCTACCTTGAGTTCGTCAGGCAATTGGGTTAGCAGGTGCGAAAGAGAACATATATTGGTGTGAAGTTGACCAAAGTTCAACTGCTGAACAGGCAACTCATGATCGTATCAGACGGCTCAACTGATCGGTGATTGTGGATAACCCTCTTTGCATGATAAAGAGACCAGTCGATCATATGATACTAATACATAGACATTTGATAGCTATTATAATGTACAGATGTAGACACATTTGTCCATGATATTTAATCATTTCACAGGTTGTGAGTAATGATGCAGCCTCAAGTCTTCCAAACCATTCAAACATCTTCTGAAAATGGATCAATGACAGATTTTTAGTCAGTTGGAGTTATCAAAATTTTACTCAATTGTTAAATGATAGGAAAAAATTGTTTCAGTCATAGCATATCCCGGATAATCCAAAAGGGTTGATCATACATGAGAACGCCAAGATGATTCAATATACTTAATGAGTTTCACTATAAACCCTTAATACATCGACTAAGCAACAGGCTGAACTAATTCATGTTAAGGCCCTAGCAATGGTTTGCATGAAGTAGAGATTTATTCAACAAGTTTGTGCTTTACAAAATGATTCAAATGGCTGATCCATGGGGCCATATGATTTTTGGGCATATTGGATGAGTTCATAAGTGTAGCAACATAATTTCAATGCAATGTAACATTATAGTGGGCAATAAGAGTCCCATAGGCCGCAAATCCTATGAAGACATGAAAACCTAGAGAACTGAAATCGAATTGCTGTAGAAAGAGGATCCTATAGATTAGATAGACAGAGGTCAAGAGAAAAACTGACGCAGATAAAAAAGAATGGTGACTTGACTCATTCTTATGAAGAATGCATCAGTGTGAAATAAGATCAATTAACTCTCGAGCAAATAACAATGGCTTCCTCCTAATGAAGATTTGTTCACCAGAACAGCAACATAGAAGTGAAGATTCTTGTCTGACTCATGTATGCCTACAAATAACTTGGAAGATGATGAACATGCAGTCTTGATAACCAATAGGCTTAAAGCAAATCGTTACGAGCATATAACATTTGAAGTAAGGTGTAAAAATGCTGACTGTAACCGTATGGAAAGTAATAAGAAATTTCTTATAAATATCTAATTACCAAGCAACAAATAAATTTAGGGAATGAAAGCTAGCACGTTAGGTCAAACGCTCAACTTATCAACTAAAGACAGCTATACAGACAGCTTAAGAGATAGCATATCAAGTAAACAGACAGGGCATCAGCTAAAAAGAAAGCTACATAGACCACTTACCAGCTAAACAGACGGGTTTATCAGCTAAACGGTTAGCTCATCAGACAGCATAGCAACTAAACAGACGGGGCATCAGCTAAATAGACAGCATTATACATAAAATAGACAGCTCATCAGCAAAAGCGATAGCTACACAGACAGGTCAATAGATATCATATCAGCTAAACAGACAGGGAATCGGCTTCAAAGACAGCTACATAGACAGCATTATACATAAGACAGACAGCTCATCAGCAAAAGTGACAGCTAAACAGACCACTAGGAACTGAGTAGGACCGAATATTCGAATGATTTCCTAGTGGACAAGGTATTGAATACAAAAGGTGTCACAATCTTTGTTAAATCGTTATAATTTTCAAAAGACCATAATTCATGTATTAACAAAATTGATTTATTGTAACAAACATAGTATAATAAAATGACTTACTTGATAACATATTGTGTGTTTTCTTATGAACTAAAACTATGAATTTATCATATGATTGCCCCAAGCTAAAGTATTATAAGAGTTTGGAATCAGGAAACGCTTATCATCATCTCCTGAAAGACTTATTTTATTAACTAACCTAGTATAAATAAGGTGCTTATCACATCTAAATGTATTCATTTTACTAAATAATTTTAATTTCGTATCCTCTACACATTTTATAAAATCTGATGGATCAATTTCATTATTTACAACCGATTTTTTGATGCCTTTAATTTTTTTTTATGCATGACTTATCTGTAATAATGCAATATGACTTTGCTTTTGTTCCAATAAACTCTGTTATGGGATCTATGGGGCTTTCATCTTTAAATTTACCCAATACTTTTTTATTCACTTGAGGAATATTATGTACATTATTTTTAGGATAATTGCTGGTATCAAATAAATTTATATTATTTTTAATATCAACATAAACGTCCTCAGTTTTTACATTATAAATAAAAGAGTCTGTATCCATATATAAAAGTTGAGCCTGACTATTGTACTTATTTTTGATAAAACTATAATGAAAATCATACATCAACGTTTTTGATACATCAAGAATTGCCATACCGATATAAATTGGCTTATCATATTTAACATTGATTCGATCCATTTGAATAAGAACTAAATCTTCGTTAATTACTTTACAACTATGAAAATTAGGTCGACTTATGTAGTAATGAGCTCCTTTCTTTTTTCCGACATTATCCCAATGGGTTGAGACCTTAACATTTACATATTTATCCACATTTTCCATGGTTTTTCCAAATACACTATTGTTCATTAATTTGAAGAAATCTTTCTCAAAATCATTAGTTGCCTTAGTACGCATTTCAGTATTTAAGTCTATATATTTTTTCAACCATGGTGATTGACTAAACTCTATTGCACGATGTATTTTAACTAATTTCAGTCCTGCACGTAAACACTGTTTTAAATTTCTATAGTGGATAATGTAATTACGTTTATTTGATTCGGTTGCGATTAGTTTCTTACATTTAGAGGTTTCAAGAGGTGGGATCCGACTTTCGGGGCAAAACGGAAGATCATTGTGTAGCTCGTGAAGGTCTTCTGGATAATCTAGATCAACGGATAAAATTAACCCCTTGGAAGCAGTGTCCTCAACATTCAGAATATCTAAACATTGGATTTCCTCATTGCTTAGCCAGCGAAAACCATTGATGGGTAAATATTGACTCATTGCCCAACCGTATAGGTTATTTGCATCAATATACAGAATATAGTTACTCTCAAGATCAGGGTTATATGAAGTTATATATTTATTGTTTGCCTTTGAATATCTTTGAGTGCATTGACAGAGTCCTCCTCTAATTCCCTGCTTCACGAAATTGTACATATCAATATCTGTTAGCAATTCGAGCTCAACTTTAGTGCTTTTGAGCATGCTATCCCAGCTGAGTGAAGGGGCCGTAAAATAATGAGCTGGATCTAGTCCATAGATTTGCTGGCATACATTTCTAAATTCTTCAAATATATCTGTTAATAGGAGCACATCTGTTATTAAATAAACATCAGAGTACTGGCCCAGTGTCTGACAATTGAATTTTTCCCATACATTTTGAGCATGCTTATACTCTTCATCACTGATCCCGCTATTTTGTAGTGTACTGTAAAAACATGATTTGGCAGGCAGGCATGTTTCATCAAGTTTTGTGAAGGAATCTATATACTCGTATGGGAAAACCCCCTTTCTTACCGCGAGGTTGAACAAACTATCGTCAGAATGATACCTTTTAGTCTCAAGAAATTTATCGGGACTTAAGTTCTTTGCAAGTTTGTCTAAACTACAGCCCATGAAACGATAGGAATCTATAAATCTTAATGTTATTGTTTCATCATCAACCCTCATATGTTTGGAAAATCCAATATATTTTTCCTTATTTTTAGGAATAACTTCAATGCTATCAGGATCTCCTCCAAAATTCTGAAATATGAAATGAGCATCATATGCACTAAGATTATGGAAGACTATGGGTATGAAATTGGGAACTCTATATAGAATATTACATTTGTTACAAGCTGCACCTCTAAAGACTCCTGTCAAATGACAATGATCTCTTACTTTCCGGGTTTCTGAGTCAAACTTTTCATCACAAATATGACAAGACACTGCGTTTAAAAACTTCTCTTCTTCCTCATCGGACAATTGCATGGGCTTGTTCACCTTTAAGATCCTAAATATACGTTTCACATCTTCTTGCAACCTACTTAGGAAAACCTTAGGGCAGTCGCTGCCTCTGAAAATTTCTAATTTATTCATGGATGGATCATAGCTGCACTTTATATAATATGCAACGCTATATGGTACATGCACGTGAGTAGTCTCTGTAAATGAACTCTGAGGGTCTGGAGAACATGATTCTATTGGTTGCAATAATGCTTCAAAATCAGCATAGACTATAAATGGAACTTTAAGCTGCTTTCCTACATTTTTAAACTTTAAATATTTTTCCTTTTCTGACGGTAAAATTGTATGAATCTTATTACAATCATGTTTGATATGCTCATTATATCGCTCAATGCTGGTAAATTTAATAAGGCACCCATCACAGAGGTAAGATATGCCACAATGTTTAGTCATTCCACTATTCACAAGTCGACTTAAATTTTTTATCCAGCAATAATGTCCTATGGTACCTCTTTCATTTTCCACATAAAGTAGATTTATATGTTTTTTAGATTCTTGTCTGTTTTTGGAAAAATAAAATGGACCCTCAATAGACCCCTTTTTCCAGCCATAGACATTTACGCTCAAATTATTTTTTTCCTCGAAAATGGGAATCTCTTTGAAAGTAATAGGGAACGTAATACCATCCAAGTTCAAAATAGATGAGTAATGGGGGTAAGAGCTAATACGATCAGAATTTTTCTCTGCGGGATGAAGAGCAGAAACAATAGCCCAAGCGAAACATGCATCATCGGAATTTTTTACATTCACGCATGCTTTTTTTGATAACACCTCTTTTGGTAGAGGTAGATAAGATCCTCCACGGAAGGGTGTATACTTATTTACGTTAACCTGTAAATAAAGGGCCTGTTGGAATGCCCAGCCACTATCCCTCTCTTGAAATTCCTCACTTTTTTTCACGATAACACCACAAAAATCTTTGTAAACATGCTCAAGGTCGCAACCCCTGGTAATGATAACATTCTTCGTATTGAATGATTTTAAATCGCTCATATCATTCTGGCTACTTAAATCAAATTTTAGAAAAACAGCAAAAAGTTCTAAATTGACTTTTACAGCCGTGAGCTCTTGAAGTTGAGCACTAATAAGGTCTTTGAAACAATGGCTCTCATTTTTTAAAAACTCTTTAATACTTAAATTCTTATTTTCATTAATGATTTGGTATGTTGCTATTCGAGTAGCAAATGCTTGTGAAATTTTCTTCACTTTTCCCTGATCATCACTAGTGTTGATTTGGGATGCATTTTTTTTATGCTCATTACTCCTCAAATGGCTCTTGAAAAATTGTTGACTAACTTCAACATCGCAAAAGTGACAGTGTTGTTTATTAGGAGTTTTATTGTATTTTCTTTTCAAGGATTTATGTATGGATACAGACATACTTTACTAACTTAATCAAAATAAAACAGTGAATTTATATAATACAAAGAATTCTTAACTAACTCCCGACGTCTTCCTGAATATAATTTACGTTGATTACGTTGAAAAGAAATGCTGCAAACTGGAGATTTTTCCGTTCCAAATGCTATTTTGCTCCTGCGTAGAAGTGTGTTGAATCTGACTTTTTTGCTACTTTGAAGCTGACAAAAGGAGGTTGGTTGTCCTAAATCAATGAAATCTTCGAACTGGAGATTTGTTGTCCAAACACTTTATTGCTCCTGCATAGAAGCGTGCTGAAGCGAGATTTTTGTTTCTACAAAGCTGACAAAAATGTATGAGCCATTCGCTTCTTTCGAAGATGGTGGCGTAGTATAAGGAGCCTTATAAAAATTTTGAATATTCTTTTTAACGTTGAATTTCCTACGTAAGCAGATAGTCCGCAGATAGAGTGGCGAGGACCGAAAATTATTGGTGTCCACTACGCCGTGATTACTATATTCTTTCCCAAGAATCGCTGTTTTAAATAAAATTTTCTAGCCAAGCGGATAGTCCGCAGATAGAGTGGCAAGGACCGAAAATTATTCGTGTCCACTACGCCGTGATTGCTATATTCTTTCCCAAGAATCGCTGTTTTAAATAAAATTTTCTAACCAAGCGGATAGTCCGCAGATAGAGTGGCGAGGACTGAAAATTATTCGTGTCCACTACGCCGTGATTAATAAAGTTGCAAAAATAACTTCGCAAACTTAATTCCAATCTAAACTCAAGCGTTATTCTGTCGCAGAGACGAGCTAGATCAGAATTGATTTCAATTATCCTTCAGCTTCCCTTTTATACTCTTCCAAAGCCATAAATTATAAATTAATAGCATGCTCCTGTCACGATTTAATGGCAACCTAGAATTTCTAATCTCGTCCTTAAACCTCACTGCAGACGAAACATCATAAATTCTCACCAAAAAAATCATCATACACTCTGTATCTGATCTATACTCCTAAAACATCAACGGCTACAAAAAAAAAACCAAAGTGCTCCATAAATTATCATCCATAATGTTCTTATTTCTTAACACATTCCATACTACATTGTTTCTAACATCTAAAATTCCCATACTCAAATTTCCATAAATATCAAGTAGCATGTATACAGTACTCACTGTTCCCATTATTGGGATCATCATAGGCGGCACCTCATAAATCATACTGCCATAATCACCATACATTTATCTCACTTAACTAGCTTCTATTCTCATCAATACGATCACTAGAAGCCATGTCCAATTATCACCTAATAAAATTTAACCACAAGTACTAATAGCCTTTCCCTAACATGGAAAAGATTAACTCACTCCATATTACGTGTGAAAAAAAAACATCCTCAAGAATAATATGTCACATATGGATGCATGCACGCGCATGCGATAAGAAAAAACGATGCGGGAGGTACTTGAGATTGAAAAGGATCGTCTGTAGAATGTAGATGGCCATGTAAATAATTTATGGGTTCAAATATCTTGACCTTTTTACCACATGGACTTGTGAAATTGATAAAAAAATATCATGGGAATATTTAGGAATTGATATCCGTATTTTCTTTGTAATGAGAAAAATTAAATTAATTAATGAATGGATGAATGAAATTTATATGTAAGCTCTAAAGATTATTAAAACTAAGACATATATAGGAAATCCTTCCAGATGAATAAAAAATATGGATATCTATCTATCGCTTAAAGCGTCAAAGGCTTAAAACATAAATATTAACGCTATGTAAACACACGCTGAGAAATCTAGGTCTTTAATTTATTAATTGGAAATACGGGACTACCCCAGAATATAGTCAATATGCCTAGTTTCACTATTTACCATTAGAGGCTACTAAGACCCAGAACACTTACCTACCTAACCAAGATACAGATGTATATTTACCTTAGACCCATACCTTCTCATCCCCGGCACTCACCTATGCTAATTCAATATATACACCCATATACCTAAGATCCACACACTCCCCGGCAACCGCACAAGAGATCCACACCTATTCCGGGCTCATACCTTCTTATCCCAGGCACCCAACTATACCAGTCTTATACACATTTCCACATACCTAAGGCCCACATCTACACTAATCCGATACACATATCCCCTTACCCTAGATCCACCCCCTCACCGCAACCATCCAAGACATCCACACATATCCCGGACACACACCTTCTTATCTCAGACACCTACCTATTCCACCCTTATACATGCACCTACATACCCGAGACACTCACCCTCGACAACATTTGAAGTTTGCATAGAAAAAGTGAGCCAGAACGTACATTCTATACCTACTAACACTATATAAAAAAATCTTAGTTAGCAGCAAAAATCCCACATTTCTATTTTATTTTTTGTATTGTTACATGTACAAATAATTACATGTACAAATAATTCTGCGAGCTGCTGTCGCAATTGTTTTCATAATCAACGTCAACAAATGAATTTACTCGAACCCACGAGAACCCAACAAGCATGATCAACATCTGCAAGTGACGTCACTCCATGCATTTTTGTAATTAAATAAATTCTTTTAACTTAAATTAAAAGACATTCCGTTTTCACTTTCCCGGAACATTAAAATTATTGGCCGCGAACCGAAAACACGCGACAGTATTATATTATATTATATATTTTTAGGGTTTTGTACTAAAATACAAAACCCTATTGCAATCACGACCTGTGTCCGTCTGTCCGTCCGTCCGTCCGTCCGTCTGTATGTCACAGCACTTTTTCTCCGAAACTATAGAAGCTACAGCCATGAAACTTTGTGGAAAGGTCAGAAGTGATGACCTCTTGAAAGTTCGATGGTGGGACAAATTTTCAAAGGGGTTTAAGGGGGGTCTCCCCATATAGGGAAGTGACCCCCCAAAAAAAATTTTCACCACTGGTAGTCGAGTAGGGTGTCATTGGAAAGGTCTTAACGAGATCTTTTCAAAACAAGTCTTAAAATTGCCTTACAAGTACCGAGGGGGGCAGGGGAAGGGGAAATGTACGAACTTTTCGCGTACCCCCCCCTCGCGATTGGACACCTTCCATCCGAAAAATCTGAAAAAAATCATGGATGTAGGCCTTAATGAGTACAACAACAACAAATACATGAGAAGTCGAAATTCACTCAACTTTGTTAGTAATAGTATGATTTATTGATTTTATGTTTTCTTGAATAAAATCTAAACGGTACCCTTAAATTCAATAAAATTTAGCACACAGATGACTATTTTAGGATTGATCTTTTCTGAAAGTTTCATAAAGATCGAATAATATTCAACGAAGTTATAGCGATTTGAATTTTCCTGCATTACTATGGAGCCATATGCGCTATGGAGCCATGTGCGCTATGGAGCCATATGCGCTTTTTACCGACTTAGAAACTACAGCTTTGCTAGGATTCGCATGAAAATTTCAGGAATGATAGGTATCATGAAGATGAGTATAAACAATTGAAACAAGTCAGAAAGGCAGGAGAGAGCTCCTAGCAAAAGGGCTTTGTAACCATTCTAAGATTCTAAAAAACAGGCCATGAATCAATGATTACAGTACAGAGAAGTGGCCCCTGAAAAAAAATTTCATGAAAGGTAGCCGATATGAGTATCAACTGAAAGTTCTCTATGAGAGCTTTTCAAAACAGTTCTTAAACTGAAAGTTTTTGCTTCTGTGGGGCAGAGGGGGTGGGGGGAACATGAAAAATGTGTTTCGTCCCTCGCGAATGGACACCCGTGATCTTAAAAAATCTGAAATAATTATCAAGGGAGATATTTGTGGGTATAACTATAACAAATACCTCAAAAGTCAAAATTCTTTCAACTTTGCTAATAATAGTATGATCCTCGAACATGACATGTTTCTTGATTTTATTCGTTACTGGTTACTGCATTTTGTAAGTTGAGTACAAAACCCTTCTGACATGAGCATAGGTCTGTCTACCCAACTTGTTTAAATAGATTACTTTTTATGGAATTGTTTGCAGCTACATATAAATGAGTTGCATATTTTGAATAATAATTTTTCTGAAAAATTATTAGAGAAGAAAAATGTTAGAAGAAGGTGGTTTCGACGTGTGCACTAATTCTCCTCAGGCCATCACACTTAGATACACACCGGTGATGGCGACCACCATGCTCAGAGGTGAGGGAGTTAATTTTTAATTTTTCTACTTATGCAAACTCAATATGTTTTTGTAGCTTTTAACTGCCATATTGTTTAAATTTAGAGTGTCAAGTGTGCCATTAAGGTTTATGATTATTTTTTATGTTTTGAAATTCACTAAATATTTTTATAAATTTTATAATGTTTGATTTAATAAAGCGCATTTGAATTTGAATTTGAAAATTTGAGCTATCAAAGTGACAGTCCTTGAACTTTGTAGAAAGGTGAGGAGTGATAAGCTCGTGAAATTTCGGGGTAAAAAAATGTAAGAGGTTGTTGAGAAGAAGAAGTGTCTCCAATGCATGGAGGCGAACTTTAAAAATTATTCTTCGTCAGAGATGTCGAGTGGGGTGTCAAAAAAAATATGTTTATGAGATTTTTCTAAAGCAGGTCTTATAGTTCCAGCGCCTGTGTCAAAATGTGCAAAAAGGGGGAAGTACAGGAAAGTTTTAACACTATCCCCCCTCACTCGTGATTTAAGCTAATAGGTCTGTATGCCTCAAATTTATTATGGCTCACTATTTCCTACTTGTCCACGATTGCCCCTCTAATAACTTGTATCTATGTGAGGTTCTCTTTTAAAGATGTAACGGCTATCACGTTGTTTCGTAGACTTCATCAATATTATTGCAAAAAAAAAAATATATATAGTTTTCTCAATTTTATTACCTTTCAGTTTTAGATTCATGGGGAAAGCTTCCACCAGGAATAATGTCCAATAATACTGTAGCATTTGGAGACTTCGACCAATGTATTAACATCAAAGAAGATATAGATGGCGAGCTTATAAAAGGGCAATATTGTCTTTCTAAGATACCTATTTTGAAGTTCATATCAAAGGATCCTATATCAATTGGATTATGCATACCTTCCTCATGTAATGTTGTAGAAATTCAAGACCAATTACTTGAATCATTGGAAATATTTCTGGCAACACCCACAAATGGGACAGCATTGTTTGATCAGAAATTATGTTCAGAGGAACAACATATTGCACTCAAAACAGCGGATATAGCATGCATGTAAGTATAGTGTAATATTAAAGTTGATCGGTTACGCAATTCAAAATTGCGTTTAAGGAGGTAGTAAAATACGTTAACTAGTCAGGGACATATTAAAAACGTATTTTGATTAAAATTGAAATTTTTCAGTTCGATATTGGGAACAGTTGTATTGTTGGTCATCTTGAGTACTGCATATGAATTTGTTACTGAATATATGATGAGTGAGTACATGATTATATGAAAAATACTTTTTTAATGTTCACTTCTACACAGTTAGTGAGTTGAATATATGGAAAACGATTATTTCTATTGGTTATGATATACACGTTGGCTGAAATGTTGCGATAGCAAAAACAAAAGAATGAGTATTTTTAATGAAATTAGTTTTTTAATCAATATAATTTCCTTCAACTTCAACAAACTTATTCCAAGTAACCTCCAATAATTTTATAACATCTTTGTAATGATTTTCCGGAAACTCTACAAAATACTGTTTCACGGTTGCAGGAGCTTCTTCGTTCGACGAAAAACGCTTTCAACGAACGAATTGTTTCAAATTCATGAAGAGGTAATAACATAGTTGGGGGGAGCCAAATCTGGTGAATATGTTGGATGTTTAAGCAATTCGTACTTTGATTCTTTCAATTTACCATCGTCCAAGCACTTGTGTGAGGACGTACATTGTCTTGATAAAAAATAATTTTTTTTCTTCTGTAGTCCGGGGCGTTTTTCACGAACTTTTCTATCCAACTGGTTCAGAAGGTTGCAATAATACATAGAGCTAAATGTTTTACGTATTTCAAGATAATCAATCTACAAAATCCCTTTTGGATCCCGAAAAACTGATGCCATAACCTTTTTTTGCCGATCGTTCTGCGTTGACCTGTTTGGAAGCTGAACATTCAGCTTTAGTCCACTGTAAAAGTTGTTGTTTCAGTTTAAGATCATGATAGTAAATTCAAGTCTCATCCGTAGTTAGAAAATAATGCACAAAATCGGTTTCATTGTGCTTAAAGCGCTTCAAATTACGCTTACAAGTTTTTGTTGATTTTTAACAAATGTGGCACTATAATTCTAAATAGCTTATGCATACATAATTATTCGTGTAAAATATAGAGTACTCATTTATTGGATATGCTTATGGTATAGTAGTTATATGCTTAGTCACACTTGGATCTTTATAAACAATATCATAGACTTGCTCAATGATTTCTGGTGTTGTTGCACTTTTTGGACAGCAACTGTGTGATTCATCTTCAACGCTTGTACGACCACGTTTAAACTCTAAAACCCATCGATTCACAGTTAGAAATAAAGGAGCAGATCATCACTACATGGTTTTATTCATTATTTAAAAATTCACTGACACGTCAACTTCAAATGGCTTGTAAACAAAGAATGAATTAACAGATAGAAATGAAGTTTTGTGTGTGTTCATATAGAAGATGAAGTATTAAGACGATTTCTGAACTGGTTAATAGGTTCTGCTTTCAAAACTTTTCAACCAACTTGGTATATTAAACTGACATAATATTCCAAAATGTTGATTTTCCATTGCATCAACTGTAGCAGAGCATATCTACTAAATAGCAGCTGCAATTAGAACAAATTTTATTTCTTACGGTACTTATGGAGTAGAGAGAATTAGACTAAAAGTGCGCATGTATGGTAAACAAAAACTTGAATTTGCTGGCAATTTAACCACTACAAGGTAAACTTTAATCCATCTTTCACACGTTTATTTGCCTCTCTTTTCATTTTGACAGCTTCTCGATTGCAGGTGCTCGTTGGTATATATGCTCTGAACTGTAGTCATTAAGTTAAACTTTTTTAGCGGCATTTCTAGACACATTCTTGTATTATTTACTTAAATAAGTTCAAACACTCGCTCCCCATTGAGCCTTGGAACATGTATTACTTGTACGTTTATTTTAGTTGCGCAAAGTGAACTTTTAGTTGCATTTTCGTTGATACAAAATTCCGGTGAATTATTCACAACGAAAAGTCCCATTGCTCCAAACTACCTTCGATGTTTGTGCGGAATATGGTCTTTATCCATATTTGGCATTATTTTCGATGGATCTCATGATGGCATATTTAAGGTATTTGAACATACTCATAAAAAAAACTTTTAAATAATTTTTTTTCTCAGTGGAACTCGCCAATCTACTCCCTTGAATCATTTAGGACAGTATTTTACATCGATACATTTCTTCTATTATCTGCGTTTTCTGTAACATTTGATATTTTCACAGAGATGACTATGAAGTTAGTACACAATAAAAATTGTATATTTATTGGTAAATAATCATTTCTTCCTAGGGACTTTTTAAACATACCAAAATTATATTTACGCCAATATCTTCGTTTGTCTACGGTATTTGGTTTCGTGATTCTTTTTTGTGCCGCACTTTTTAAATTTATCGGCAATGGTCCTGTTTGGAATTTGGAAATTGATGTTTTTGAGCCTTGCCAAAAATATTGGTGGAGTGCGATAACCCATGTGCAGATGTATGTCAACCCGAAAGATATGGTAAATATGTTCAAATGACGAATGACTTAATTATTCACTAACGTAGAGTTCAGCGCCTACCATAGAGGTATAAGACCATAAAGAGGGCAATGAACAACTTTTCTATTCCGGGGATAAGTTTGGATCATAAGGAGGGTGTATGATTGTTTTTCAGCCCACTTCTTCCAGTGCATCCTTTGTGAAAGATGCAATGTGCGCCCTAATGGAGAACGATGGCCTCTCTAATAGGCATACCTCATCTGTTGTCTTGGTAGGAGATTTTCGATGACTATAACAGCTGGCAATAATAAGCCACAGTCACTGTTTATTAATCGTGAAGAAAATCAATGAGTGAAACTCCCTTGGCGTCAAAAAAAAATAATGACTCGTTGCGTGATATATGGATGTACCACTTGCTCAGTCATGGCTGTACTGAGAACAGAACCAAGTGTGGCCGCTAACTAAGCTGGTTTCCCACTCTTTATGAACGAACCACCAAATGCCATACTATATCAGGCCGATCCCTTTATCTTTATGAAACCTGCCACTGTTCCCATTGAAATTCGATGAACGCACTCATTGCGGTTTCGTTCAAGTTTGACACATTGCATCAAAATGTCAGAGTAGCTTTTGTTTTTTAACAGCGAGCAAATAAACACGCTGAATTCAATTTTTCACTATATTGTATCAAACATCAGCATTCGTATCTTTATTTGTTATCTTCCACAGCAAATAAACAGAGAACAGAATAAATTCAACCGTTCCTAAATTTATGTTTTTTAAATTCAATCGCGAGGCTATCAACATAGCAGTTTTTTCGGTGAATTAGCTTCAGTTTTTTTAAAGCCTTAATTGCTAGTCTAATTTCAATAATTTTTATGCACTTCTAAATTACCTTAACAGTCAATTTCCACCTCTTTAGTCAGCCAAAAGAATAAATTGAAACCTTGGTTTACTAAGCGCATCCTTACCACTCTACATGCCAAGGATAGAGCACGGCATGAATTTAAATATTCAGGTGCGGCAGATGACAAATCCAACTTTTGCAGGTTGCGATCAGATCCCAATAGAAGGTCAAACTTGCCTTGAGGAATTACTTTCCCTGTTAGGAAGCTTCCCTTAAAGTAAACAATGTGAAGCTCTACAGGTCTTATATTAACTCCTTAAAGACCTCGCTGTATTTTCCTTCATCAGTCCGCTGGGATAATTTAGAATATTCTTCTCCTCAGGCAATTTCGGATCTATTTTCCCAATATTTTCCCTCCACCTTTTCTTCCCTCACTGAATTCACTCCCTATGACCACTATGAGTAACTATGCTTTTCCATTTGCTACTCGAAACACTGACCCATCTGATGTTGAGTAATTAATCCATCCCTTGTTTCTAACATCAGCTCTACTCCAGACGGCTTACTAACGATTTTTGTTAAGTCCTTGGGTCCCCCTGTCTCTTCTCTCCAACCTAAGCTTAAGCAGTTGAACGTTTTCCTTTCAATGAAAAAATGCTGAGGGATCTATTCTTGGACCTCTTTTTCCTTGTGCTTATCAATGATCTGACCTCAGTAATTTCTCCTCCCTGTCTATTGTTTACGAAAGATTTCAAAGTATTTCGAACTTTCAAGTTACCAAATGCCACAAGATGACTTTTTCTCTTAAGAAACATCCCATTTACTTTACGTATATGCTGAACAATGCCTCTTTTTCCAAATTTACCACATAAATAAACCCAGGTGTTACTTTTGACTCCAAAGTTAAGTTTGACACTCATATTTATTATGTGGTTGCTGGGGCCTCTAAAGTTTTGGTTTTTATAATGATACATGTGCACAAGTTTTGTAATATCTCCACTGTGATCTGTCTGTATATTTGTCTTGTCCATCTATTGCTTGGGTATTCTTCTGTGGCTTGGTTTTCCCGTCATTCCTATTTTCTGTTTTCTTTAGAGCCTGTGTAGAGGAAGTTTACTCGCTTCCTATTCTTAAAACGAAACTTGCCATATCTTCCATAAGATGAGCGTTCGTTGCACTAATTGCTGGACACACCATCAAATAGGTGAACGTTAAATTATGCTTATACGCTAGGTAAGGATTTTCATATCCGACAGTCTCTGATTCAGTGGGGCCAGTCATTGTAAGCATGGTACCTATCACCTTCCTTGTTAGAGAGCACCACACTATCTACCTGTGTCAAAACAAAGACACAAGGAAGACCGTTGCCCGCGAGGAGGGATAGCACCCACTTAATGGTTGGTAGCAGTCCTGGTGAAAAGCATGAAGGGAAGATGGACTGCACGCCTCACTCCTGATTTGAGACCATGGCTTAGCGGAACAGTCGGTGAGACTGCCAGCTCTTGAGCAGGCATGAATATTTTCCGTCTTAGTTGCACAAGATTTGTAAGTGGCGTCCCCCTGATTGTAGGTTTTGCGCAGGAGAGGCACTACCTTTTTTGCCCGCAAAAGGTAGGACAGACTGCCTTGGGTCTCTACCAGGAAACAGAAGAGCTCTCCCCGGATAGTCTAATCGGGAGAAGCTTGCATCGGTTGACAAATGCAACCATGCAGCATATTACATTTGGGCAGTTCTAAAAGATAAAAAGGACTCACAGCAGCCAGGGATGTTAGTATTGGAGAACCACTTTTCTAGTAATCTCTCTTCCTCCCTTCCTTCCCGCTAGAGGAGAAATCCCTTAACTTGAAGGCACCCCATGGAACAGTAAAACGAGGCTTAGGACAAAGTAATGTATCAAACGATTCCTGGCTAGGTTCTCAGGTTGATAGGAGTGGTGTTTAGTGAGTAGTTCAGCTATCTTGTGCATCTGGGAGCCCCAAATTTAGGGTGTAAATAAGTTTCACAACCCAACCACCCCTCCCCCAAAATACAGTTGGCTTCAAAGAGGTATAACTAGCAGGTCATCGTAGTGACCATAAATATTAGGTAAGATTGTTCATTTGTAGAGTAGGCTGATGGTGATCGCATGTGGGCCATGGAAATTAAGTTGCCTGCTATTAATGGCAACAACTTATTATTTTTTTCTTGAAAAGCCGTCGGGCCTTTGGGACATCTTTAGCCACCTGAGGGTGATGAAGAGTTATCTCACATTGAAGATGACTCAAAGGAGTTGAAACGCGTCTGCTCCCTCAAAGAAGTAAGGTCCGACGGCTTTCCAAGAAAACAAAAAAAAATGGCCTGCGAATATCAAATAAACAAAATAATTGGCTACAACTTACTCCATACTACTGTCTGGTTGCAAAGTCTGGGCTGATGCCATGAAAGTCAAGAAGAACAGAACAAGGATTCTAAGCATCTAATGACTAGGAGCATTGAGAATTATTGGCATACCTTTGAAGATGCAGTGTTTATGATACTCTAAACAAGGAATTGTTTAAAAGTCACCATGAAATAAACCGTGATCCATCTACATCACAGAAGCACTAAAAACAATGCAAAGATGGTAGGTTACAAACAATACAAAGATGGTAGGTAATTCTGGCCATGAGTCAGAAAGATTTATTGGACTTCTTGAATCATTAGCCACTCAGTAAATGGAGGGACAAACTTTTAAATTTTTCAACTTCTAAGGAGGCCAGAATATTTTGCTAAATGTCTGCATGGAAGGAAAAAGTTGGAGCATCATTCTATCACTTTTGTCAAGAGAAAATGAATGACACTCTCCACACATTCTTCCTTTGCAAGCGCTATTCTGTAAAAAGAAGTGTTGTTGTATTTTGACCCTATTTCCATCGTATAGACGAGGCTATGCTACATGGGCTACTATGGGTAATTTCATTATGTCAGTGCTGCAACTGAAATGGAACAGTTTCTTTATATTTGGCTGGTCATTACACCAGTAAAGTGCACTCTTAATGTAGGTTGGTTGATATTATCTAAAATGATTATCAAGTAGTGAAAAGCCTGAAATGAGTTTCAGCCACACAGGGTTAAGGAAAAATGGGCGTCATATATCATAAACCTCCTGAACCCTCCACATAGCTCCAGAACATATAGATATTCTCGGAGTGCTTTCATTAGTACCACTAATTCCGGATAAAGTTTGTTTCAGCATCAAGGCCAAAAAGAATAATAAAGTTCTGGTCATCGATGAGATTCCAGTGGAGTTCATAAAATATGAAAGAAAGCCATCCAGCACATTTGACAACAAGAATAAATGCCAAACGAGTGGAGTTAATCAATAATGCTCGTATACCCACCCTACAAAAAAGGTGACAAGCTACAGTGCGAAAACTATAGTGGCATATCACTACTTTTACGGCGTCAATCATATCATACGTCAACAATATTATTGAGGAGTATCAAGGTGGCTTTAAGGCAAGTAGATTAACAACAGAGCTATTGTATACAGTCAAGTAGGTCTTGAGATATGCTGGGAGTACAACATAGACGCACACCAAATGTTCGCTGCTTTAGCAAGCATACAACAGTATTGGTCATAACGTACTGTATCAATTAATGTTTTGCTTTGGTATCTCAACCAAAATAGTCCATCTTACCGAAATGATAATGACGTCGAAAATCTTCCAGGTTTTTATTGGTAACTAACTCACCCTTGCCATTCACACAAATATCGGACTAAAGAAGGGGATGGGTTGGCGCTATTGCTATTCGATTTGGCTCTAGAATATATCATAAGAAAGCTATCTATCGATACAAGAGGTACGTTATCATCTAAGTCGAGCCAAGTGGTAGCCTATGGGGACAAATAACTTTTCCTGAAATTCGACAGCAAAGCAAAACTAATAGACTACAAATCAATGAGAATAATATAAAACTCATGATGCTGTCGAGGAAAAACACTCCAAAAACGATAAATATCACATTTGGCGAATACCGTACCAATAATGTGGGTGAATTCGTGTACTTAGATGTCAAAATAACGTGAAATACAAAGGTAGAGACCGGTGAGGAAACCAAGAAAATGCTGGTCTGGCTCGGTCGACAAAGACAGTTCATCACTACTCGGGTTTCGAAATTGGAGGATGTGGTCGATGGACTGAGACATTCGGATGCACTTGTTACAAGAAGTGAGGGTCCCAAAGGGGCTGCAGTGCTATAAAGAAGAAAAAAAATTGCAAAGTCATGATTAGGCTACATAGGAAGTTTTAATCAATGAAAATTGTAGCTAAACAAGGCAAAGTTATCTTTAATTTGAGTAAAATGAGAAGCATGGTATAAATAAGTTCAATGCACGAATGAATGGAGCCAAATGAAAACGAAAATTTGTCTAATTTAGAGTTTTTCCGACGAAAAGAGTCTCCAATTGCTTCGGCCCATCAACCATTTCCTTCCATTGTAAAACCTGAGGGGCAATGAACTATGGTTTATTGGTTTGCCGACTGATCACCAATCTTCACTTCTCGTTAGGTCACATTTTGGAGTGCCAACACATTCTATCGGGATAATGAGAATGAAATAAGAGTCAAGTCATTAAATAAACGTATCTTTTCACTGATCTGATTGACAATTATAACATAGTACAGTGATATCTCTCTCTGTCTCCCCGGGAGCCTTGATGTGTATATTGGATACACATCATATCAAGCTCCCAATGCGTGCCAGTATACTCAGGGTACACTGGTATTCTAACGAGATTATCTATTTCTACATATTCGTGATCCAAACCTTTTAACTATAAGACCCTGTATGGCATATTTTCGGTTCCTTTGTTTTTTTAATGGAAGTTTTTTGACTCTATAGTTAGATCTTGAATATTTAGGTTCTGGTTACTTTTATTTGGGATAAAAGATTGATACTAGTCTCATTCTTGAATTTCCTTTTTGTCATCTAATTTTACATTTTGTTAGTTCAGATTATTACACACGAGTTTTTAAGTCTTTATTACATCATTACATACTACAATATAATTTTAATAACTAATGATAATCACCAACATTTTTCAGTGTTTGGAGCACAGCTGGTACTTATCTGTCAATATGCAACTAACAATTATATCACTCTTATTCCTTTATCCTTTATACAAGTGGCAATTTAAGTTTATATGGGTTTTGCCGTTATTGGTAGCATGCTGTATGACAGGTTTATACTTTCTACAAGCTGAAGAGAGTGCAAGTGTACAAACAAGTAAGTGATAATTTTTTTTTGAATAACTTCTTCAATAGTTTCAAAATCTTGATTTGAAAATTATTAATTTTATAACAAGTTTATAGCTAAAACTGAAGACTTGGAATTCAGTGCAATTTATGGAATGTTGCCATGGCTTGTTGGCATTATGCTTGGTTATGTGATGTTCTCGATAAGAGCAAGCTTTTTTACTATTTCTAAGGTATGTTTATACTATGAATATGATTCTAACTAGTAGAAACGTCACTTTCGTAGTATGATGGCCAGGCTCGTAAAATTGATGACGTATTAAATATACATATGTATATAACATGGTGGTGGTATATCAGCTGTGGTCTTTTGATTTTGTCAATAAGTGACATTTTTTCAACTCAAGAACATTTCGAATTTAGTGGAGTTTTAAAAATAGTTTCACAAGTGGAAACCATGCGATTTGAATTGTTGAATTTCGGTGAGCGCAGCTTAAAGAATTGTTGTAGTGAAAACAATTGTGTTCTCTATCCTAATGATTTTACCTTCGTCGCTTTGCTGCATTGTCTCGAAAGAAATCTTAACCAACCTTTCATCGGTTAAAGACGTGAAGTCTTCAGGCACATCAACGAACGGTGGCTCTTAAGCCCTATACGTTCAGATGCTCGCAGTCTACTTTGAGGTGGCTGCTTGTTGGCAAGCTAGTTAGAAAGGAGTTGCGGTCGTGGGTCTTGACGCGAGTAAACTACACTGAATACTTTCTTCTTTCTTAATAGCCGTATAAAAAAAAGAAGTTTCGCATAAGTCAGCGCAGCGCAACTAATTATAAATTCTATTTTGTATCTAATTCACGCTTGATAACCGTTAACGATAAATACATTTACTTTAATTGTGTATTGCCCCCTATGATGTACAATCGTCACTGATTATTTGAATTTACGACACGGCAACAAACGCGTCTAACAACAATATCATTATAGTATGCTAATTTCGCTAGTTTGCTAGCTTTCAGAACGTCTGTGTAAAAATTTACATTATATGTTACGGGAAATATAACTGTGCTCAACTTTTTCAACTGCCTAATATTATGTGGTGTCACGTCACCTAATTGAATTTGAAGACACACCACCTTTAATTTCGCGGCACAGCCTCGCATTACGGGCGAATTTGCACGTATTTGCTTTCCCTCGCCTCCAGTCTACCGAATCGAGATTCCTCGTAAATTTTTATTTCTTCCAGCTTCCAGCAACTCATAGTAGTTTCTCGATGCTCTGCGCACCGGAACGTCTTTCCCACAAGCGCTGATTATCGTTGATTCTCAATTGGCCGCAATAGCTACATTGAAACCGCCAACTAGAATCGTGTGTCCCGCACGGTAGTATTTAACTGTTCTATGTCGTTTGCGATGAATTAGAGACAGACACTCAATTCAACTAGACCCCAACACGGTTACAGGACTCCGGCATAAGGAACATTCACTCCGAAATGAGGAATCGAGGTCAAGCGAAATACGATCTTCCGGAACCGTAGCCAAGTGGTTCATGGTCTGGAGCTGATTAGGATAGAATGTATGAAAGTTGCGGCGATGGTGACTGTATTGCACTATTTTTCCGAATTTGATCATGACTTGGATCGAACCAAACACCACACTTTGCATGCGCGCACACATACGCCTGGCAGCATGGGGTTAAAGTCAATTAGACATGCGTGAGAAAAGTGTCGCCAGACCTTATGGGATATCGTAATAAGCGCACTAAAAACACACATATGATTTTTGTTATCAATGCAGATATTTTATTTTTTTTTTTTAACACCTCCATCCTACCACTCGCTCTATCACTCTTTCATTGTCGCACAAAGCTCGTGTGATCTGCACTTCACACGTCGTCAATTCCTGCGTGTGCCTCCAGGCAATGCTTAAACATCGGTATAAGGGGCACAGAAAATGCTGTGAAGTACTCCTTTCTTGCTAGTCTAGTTCGATCCGTAAACAGTTCACAGAGATGAAAAAAAAAAAATTATAATACGACGCAGTAAAAAAAACTCTGAGTTTATAAAAACTAGCTGTCTTTAAGTTTCTTCAAGTTAGGGTCTACAATGCCCTAAGATACTACATTTTCAATCCTCTGGATTTATCATTAATTTGAATTTATTAGATGTTCCTTAAGTCTTTTCTTAAAAACCAATATTGAGTTTGCGTTTTTCACCGTTTCTGGAAGATTGGTGTATATACGCAGGGCATCATTCGTTGCATCGGTCTTTAGTCGATCAGTTCTGGCGTAAGGTATTACAAGATTGCTCGCATTTCTTGAATTATATGGATTTATATGTGATACTTTTATAAAGGGGTTTTGTTCCAAACAATGGCTTCGCCGAAAACGTCCCTTCGAATTTCACTTCCTACCATCCGTCACCATCACTTCGCACTGTACCAATCACTGCCTCTAAAAAATTGTTGTTCTTCATATCGCTTTTGGAAATTACGTTTTGTGTGGCATTGTGAATAAAATACCAATTCCTAGTGCACTACGAATAGTCCTTTAACAAGCATCCGAAAGTTAAATTTCCAGGAAGCTAGCAAGAATGATTCGAAGAATGAAAAGCGCGTATCAAACAATGTTACTACGACCGCCGAAGTATACACTCGCCGAACAATCGGATGTCCTCACAAGTACCCCGATTGAACCAACAATCATGGCTGCGCGCATGTAAGGAACGGTATCGACTCCCAGAATCTTTTTCCCCGAATGAACCCTTCCATGTATACGTGCATGTCACTTGAGAAGTGCAATAGAAGCTTTCAGTCGAAATGAACTCTGCTGCCTTTCAAAGGTCATCACTTCACTACACCACTTATCCAATTGAGTTCACAAATGACGATAAGGAAAAATTCACTTAGCCCCACCTCACTAAACAATTGAGTCCGCAAATGACGAAAGGGAAAAATTCACTGAGCTCCACCTCACGTTATTGAATTATTTCTTGGCACCATCCTCACGAGCCACTTATCTGGGATCACTATTTCAAGAGGTAGTCGCGACTCAGTCCTCGAATCCAACCATCACACTACCGACATTAAGTGCTGGTTCAGTGGCAGAACTTTACTCCGCACACTGACAACATCAGGTGGTGAGCAGCAGCAGATTTCTTCCATTCTAACACTTTCAAGCTGATTTTAATGGTGTAGGGATGACCAATATCTGCTGGATATCGTTATGCGGGATATGTGAAAATGCTTGTGGCATAATACTATCACCAAAACTGCATACGCATTACGGACGAATTTTTTCGTGTGCATTGCTGAGTTATCGAGTAGTTCGCCGGACCAACTTCTCGATTAATACAATAGTTACTTCTCAAGTTCTACAATAGGCAGATTCTACGATGTATATCTGATTATAAGGTCCAAATTTAAGAGTCAGTATTAGTGAAAATGTGAAGCAAGCCATGAGAAATTTTTAAAAGGATCAGTTGTTGTAGATGCTCGTGATTTCAAGGTTTAAATCTTCCACCATAGAATATTTTAGATTTTTCTGGAGCTTATGTTTTTTTAGCAGAGCTGTAAAATTATCTTCCGAACATACATTCTACACTATGTGCGCGATTTAATACATTCGGTTCTTTTGATTTTACTTACAGCTATGAAATATGAAAAAAGTCGCAAGCAGCTAATTTGAAACAGGGTATACGACATAATTGTCACTCCGTGGCCACGTTTGATAGACATTACACTCGTCACAATACCAGTGGAACCTGCAAAACACTACAAATGGCCAAATATGAAAATCCAAATATGAAAATATGACCAAATATGAAAATCCAAATATGAAAATCCAATGGCCAAATATGAAAATCCAATGAGAAGCAATTCGAGGAGCACGTGATGAAAAACAATGCCCTATAAACGAGACTTTCACCAATAAAGTATCACAGTCCTAATGTCATTTACCTTGGGGCTAAGTTGATGAGATGGTGAGACGTCAAACCGAACACATCGCAAGCGAAAACACTAAGGTGTCAAAAATCAAAGTAAAAAAGAAAATAAAATACAAGTATATCGGAACAAAGGAAATCAAGCCCGGAAAACTGGCAAGAGCAGAGGTTCAAAACAAGTCCCCAAAAATGGTCCGATGTGGACAACGACGAAAAGGCGTTACCACCAAGAACGAAAGTGGCCAAGAAAGAAAAACTACTGTCAGCAACAATGGAAGTAGAGCAGGCTGCAACAAACATTTCAAACAGGGTAATTATCGACCTGATCAATACGGAATTGGAAGGATTTAGAACGGTTCAACGTAAATTGGTAATTGCAAGAAAGTTACGCATTCTTATCCAAGCAACAATCCCCCATAATCCAAACCCATACGCGCCTTTTTCGGGAGAAGAAAACATAACCTCCAAGCAAAACACGTGTGCCCCTGAAAAGAATAAATCATGGTGTCCCCCTATATTCGTCGAAGGAATCACAGTAATGACAGTTAAGAAAATCATGGAAAAGAGCCCCACAACGAAGTATAGAATTACTCCCCTGAGCGCGAGCAAGTTAAAAATTACAGTTGACGAAGTCACCATCCATGATGAATTACTGGATTTGATCCGCAGATCTAAAGCGGATAGTTACTCCTTCACACCAACGTAACGCAAAAGTATACAGTCATACTTAGAGGTGTAGACTCGGCACGGCATATGGAGCTACACAGGTTAGAGAAGATATCGAAATACAATGTCGGGACATTAAAATCGACAATGCTTCACCATTAACCACCGGATAGTCTAAAGTGAGCGGCGTGAACTTAGACTTCTACAAAATAATCCTTAAACAAAAAGCAAACCAAGACCGCCACCTTATGCTCCGTCTCATCCTTCATCAGAAAGCGACATGGGAAAAGCCCAGAAGGAGTGACCTATTCCAGTATTATAGACGTCAGCGCTTTGGCCATGCCTCGGCAAATTGTGCTTTCCAGGTAAGATGTGTAACTTATGCAGAGGAGCACAACCCCCAAGAACGCCCTAGAAAGGGCATTAATAAAACAAGGAACCCACCTTTCTGTGTCCTCTGCGAAGAGAAAGGCCACCCATCGAACTTCGCCGGATGATTGGAAAGGAGAAGATTGGTAGACAAGATAGCGCTTGTAAAAAATAAAAGACTAACCTCCATTTCAACCCCACATTTCAAATTTTTCCAAACCCCAATAGCAACAGCCACATTAGCACAATCAGTACCTCAATACTCGGAAGTCACGAGTGGAAGAAATTCAACTATGCCCCGGAACGCAATAACACAAGAGAACCCCCTTCAAAGATTCTATTACGAAACAGTTCAAGTTTAGGAGTGTCATCGGGGGAGCTGCTAAAAAAGTTTGCCTAATGCTGGCCGAAATACGATGGCACGCTAACGCAGGACAAGTCCGTTTTGCTCATTGAGCTATACCTTAAACTGTATGGGGGGTAAATAATCTGATTACTATCTGTCTTAACATAAACTCTCTAGTTTTCCATGACAAAAGAATATTCATGTCTAATTTTACAAAATCCATTCAATCAGACATAGTTTTTTTTTTTAAACGGAACAGTCTTAAAACCGACACATAAGGTCCGAATAGAAATCTTCCAAGTACTTAGAATTCCATATCGAGACCATCTATCAGTCGACCAAATATTGTAAATTTTAACCATCCTGACATTTCCTGCACGCTAGCAACTTTAAACATGCGAAGACACAATGGTAGTCATGGGAAAATACTAATTGAATCTATTTACATCCCAGGAAACCTGGGACCTTCTATAGTACCGACCCTTAATAGAATACTAACAATAGCTGCTTATCACGACTCTATCCTCCTCGGCGGAGGTCTCAACGCGAGACATCAGCATTGGGCTGATTCCACACGGAATCCAAACGACCAAAGAATATATCAATGGTTCCTGTCGAGCGCATTTCTAACATGCACCTCATCAACGCAAGTGTCCCCTCATACCCAAGAAGCAGCTCCTTCTTAGATAACTTTCTAGTGTCACAAGATCTACTAACTGGTAACACAACTCCCTACCAATGTGCAGCCCTACCATCGATATCCGATCACTATTGTTTGAATTTAAACCCTTCACTAAAATAACCAAACCACTATGGAAAAAATACCGAAAAAAATTGGCTCCTATGCCTTTGTTGATTAGGCAGAGTTCAGAAAAAAACCTCGAAGACGATTTACATATAACCCCCCCCCCCCCTCCCCATGTAAGCTGAATCCTATCCAACCAGGAAATTGCTATCCACATCCAGAACCTAACCGAGTCTATACTAAAACGAATGGATGGACATGCGCCGGAAGAAAAACCGAAACAATGGCTATACAGATGCCTTACGCAAGACACCAAAGCACAGATAAAGGAACAAAGGCTTAAACGGATCTTCCACCGGCACAATAATCGTATAAACCAGGAATATCTCACTCTAGAAGGGGAAATCACAGAACTAACCAACCGCATAAGGTGGTAAATAAGACGTGAGATGCATGAAAATTATAAAAGAAGAATGAGTTTACTCAAACCATCTTCAGACATCTTTCGAGAAATTAATATACTAACGGGCTGACGGTCATATAATTTTAACATCGACAGGAACCCTATTAAGCACAGAGGGCTACCCTTCTCTACATTTGAAGAGAAACTGCCAGTTATCTCCTCATTCTACGAAAACCTGTACAGAGAAAGAGCCCCAGAGAACGAAAGAGCACAGGAAATGATATCGGCTGTAAGAACTAAGAACATCGGTTACAAGGGTCATACTTTATAATATTTTATGACACCAACAAGCAGTATCTCCTCAACATGAAACATTCAGGGAAATTTTCACCTACGTGTCAGAAGTAGAAGATATACTAGCTGGTCTTAATAATAAAACCTCCTCGAGCCTAGACGGTATTCCCAATAAAGTACTAACGAAATCTGGCGTAATTGTCGCCAAAAACCTAACAATCATCTTCAACGATTGCATCAACAATGGTTGCTTTCCCGAAAGATGGAAACGAGGCAACCTTATCCTTATCCCTAAACCAAACTGCGACGGAGACGTAAAAAACTTCAGGCCGATCTCTTTACTTTCCAACATTGATAAGATTCTGGAAAGAATCATACTACGAAGTTTTAGAGCATTTTCAATGAAGCTAATTCCGGAGTTTCAGCTCGGATTCCAACCCAAAAATCCACAGAACATGCCATTATGCTTGTGCATGACACATGCCCGCTAGACTTACAAAAAGCGTTTGACTCTATTTGGACTGATGGGCTAAAATTCAAACTCATGTATTCCAACTGTCCCCTGGCCCTCACGCGTGTCCTTGAAAGCTTCCTAGAAAATAGATACTTAACAACCGAAACGTCCCACCGAACTTCAACACCTATACCTATCCTGTCTGGAGTCCCACAAGGATCCATATTGGGACCAAACCTTTTCAACTTCCTCCTATACGACATCCCGCATACTGCCGCTACAAACAGAATCCAAAACATCTCCAGTAATCCGAACATGATCATGTACGCGGAAGATATTCTAATTCTACCCAGTCACACTCTTCCCATTTCCGCCATGGAAATGGTGCAAAGTGAAGTTGACATTATAGTATGCTATTTAAAGGATTTGGGGCTCCAAATCAACGCTGCTAAATCAGAAATAATATGCTTCAGTCACGCGAGTGGTAAAGGGCACAAACTAGCTGTTCAGCAAAGCATACTGATAAGGGCGGTTATCGACGGGGACATGGTGAACCCAAAAGATAACATTAGGTATTTAGGACTTAACCTCAACAACAGGTTCAAAATGGACCCACATGCAAGAAAAGCAATAAACAAAGCTAAAGGAGCTGCTGCATTAATTTCACTCTTCCTATCCTCCAAATCCATCTTCCCATGAAACTCCTCATATATAAAACCCTAATTCGCCCCATCATCACATACCCCTTCCCAGCCTGGCTGATAGTTTCACCAGCAGTAGCCGAAGAATTGCAAATATTTGAGAGGAGGGTACTCCAAAATGTATATCGAAATACTATAAAAACAGCGTTCTTTACCAAGAAACTAAAGTGACCCCCATCCTGCAATATATGCTTGAAACAAGCAAAAAGTGAATAGCTAAATGGCAGATATATGAATCCGGGACCTCTTCAATAGTAACCCCATCTCTGAAAACCCATATTACCTCTCTCCCATAAGAATTTTTTAAGACTTCCAGATTAACACCGAACCCCAACCAAATCCCCTAAAACCCATTTTCTATTAAATACCGTCCCCGATACCTTCAAGGGCCAAAACAACTTGAATTTCCATCGGGAAAAAATAAAAATCAAATAAACAATAATTAAGAAACCGACTAAATAAATAATAAATAACTTCCGTATATCCTGAAGATCAGGTCAGTAAGATATGTGTCTCTTCTGAAACGCGATTTTGGATGTAACCCTTGAAGAGAGCACAATACCAACCAAAGCTACAAAGAAGAGTTACAATGTAATTGGGCTAAGAATAGTTAGGTTAGTTTAGTTTAGGTTTTAATCTGTAAATAAGCAACTAAAAGACAATAACCGCAAGAGCAAACGGAATAGAAAAATTAACATTAGTACTTCAAAACTGTAAAGTATAGACTCATGTCATATAAAGAAGCTAAGTAAGTTCACAAAAGTGTCACTGTCAAATGAATCGTAACATCAAAAGTAAGTTAAGTAACATATGTCAAAAAAAAGTCTCAATAAGGTACTACCACTACTACTTGGGGCTAAGTTGGAAGATGTTGCATACATCACCGACGAAATTGATGCAAAGCAGTTAATTTGGTGCGAACTTTTCTGCTGTTGCCGGGCAAATTGTTGCAAAGTGATTGCGACAGAATCCTGCCACTAGCTCTTCCGTAATTCCAACTCTTTGATGGACAAAATCTCATCACATAACACGTGAATTTTGGTAGTTTCGATGATTGTCCAGTGAGAGAGTTTGGTCAAGACAAATCAGACCAAGACCAATAAGCGAATTTGCTGAAAGTGCTCAAACTCCAATGAATTTTTTTTGCTGGCCACCCTTGATCTTAATCGGCTCACAGCTCATTCCGTGTCCACCACGATATTGAGTAGAATGACAAATCTCCATTGAAATTAGTTATCGTACCCCGGCAGTGCTCCGTTACCCATCGCGGGTGCGTTCAGACATGACAGAACACTTCCCGGCGTCATGAGGCAACCATAATCAATTGTTTATTGCAAACATGCTAAGGCATTCACTATAATCGGTGCCATAAGTTAGAAAATTGAAAAATGTATTGCAGTGATATGTACTCGTACTTTGGGGAAACAAGTCGAAAAGTTATCGATAGAAAGAAATGTCACTGTACTCACGTGACTTCGTTTTTAAGCGTAATCAGCTGTGGTTTTGATCAGCTGTAAATACGGCCATTATATTACAAAGGTGATGGTAGAAGTGTTTATTTATTTAATTGTTTAATAGTTTCATTGATACTTGTAAAGTTTAGATAAATCCAAACGATTCATTAAAAGTTGTATATTTCAGCACATCATTCGACTTGGCTGGATTTTAGTACTTTTAATTATGTCAGCATCATTGTATTTTACATTTGAGTATAAAAGGACCGGTGATGACTCAAATACAGTTGATATTATTTTAATCAAAT
Organism: Odontomyia ornata; assembly: GCA_963969285.1. NCBI lineage: Eukaryota > Metazoa > Arthropoda > Insecta > Diptera > Stratiomyidae > Odontomyia > Odontomyia ornata. The sequence goes on along the minus strand of OZ017739.1, from coordinate 378,369,594 downwards.
TATTCAGTAGATTTTTATGGTCTCTGTGTATATGTTGGATTATATTCGCATGTACTCGTGGTCATGGTGGTATAGTGAATAAAATTTTATGTCTACCATTTTGCCAACCACTTTCAAAGTTATGTACTGCTATGTTTATTCTTCATTATGTAGTTCATGTTTATGCTAAGGCAACTACTAGATCAAGTATATTTCTCACCGACTATGGAAAGGTAGGTAAGGTTTTCAAAGAAATAAAATTTGTTTATGTAATGTTTCTATTCCAGGTACAATATTTTTGGGGTAATTTTGGAGTGACATTGATTTTATCGATCATCTGCGTACTTTGCTTTGAGTATCCTGCCTTGAATTTGGAAAGCCTGTTTTGGAGGCAAATTGATAAATGTTTTAAGCGGCATACTTATGATGTTCAGACCCCTGTTAGAAGTCAGTCTGGAAGTGAAAATAATAGTGAAGTTTAAATAAAATAAATTGCAGTCAATTTTTTTTTTATTTGATACCTGCAGGCCAATGCTCTTTTTTCTTGAAAAGCCGTCCAGTCTTGCTTTTTTGTGTGAGCATTTCGAATCCCTTGAGTTATCTTCAATCATACTGAGCAGACGCGTTTCGACTCCTTTGAGTCATCTTCAGTGACACTAATATTTACTGCGCTACTACTACTTCTTTCTCAGTGTCATACGTCTAAAATATTGGTTTACAAACTTTTCCAGTACTTTCAGTGAGAGCGAAGTGAGATTGGTAGGATGAACGCTTTTACGGTCAGGATAGTCACTTTTTCTGGATTTTGGAATAAAGGTAACTCTGATTTTCAGCCATGGTGTGGGTATGTGTGGAGTGTTTCAAGAAGATGATGATATACATACAAGGTACGGGTGCCGATGGTCTGGTACAAGGGTCAGCAAGTTGTAAAAGCGGACTGACTTCGGACGAAATGGCTTTGCCTGGTGACACGCACGCGTGCTGGTAGCTTCTGCGGTGTCATGGACAGGTTCTTTCCGCCAGTTCTATCACTCGTGCAAGTTAGGGGATCTTAATAATTCATAGGGATTGTACAGGCCTCAGCCTGAGGAAACAAATTGACGATATTGCGACAGTTCTGCATCAAACCTACCTGTTTTTCGCAATAACACGCGTAATTACAAAAGAAGGCCTCGTCCTTGATGAGTTTATTTACAGCCCACAACAAGAGCAGGGCAACTTGTTGCATCCCCCCCCCATGCACACTCCCAGCCGGATTCCTCACAGGGGGAATGCTGGTCAACAGGAATACTTTTGGAAGCTAGCATCGTTTGGGGAGTTCCGCCCTCACGTACCCAAGGCAATTCCAACAGGGGGAATGCCGGACGACAAGAGCACTCTTATAGACTAGCATTCCTTGGGAAGCGCCGCCCCATGGGCCTGAGGATATGAGGGGGGGGGGGCGTGAGGTTCCCTCCTGGGATGACAGGTAACGACCCCGACTGGATCTGGACTACGCTTTGGACAACGAACTGGAATTCATGCTTTAGGCTGGCGGATACGATGATTTGGACCTAGTTGCTTTGCACCTAGTTGCTTTGCACGGTAGCGCCAAGGTGACACTCGTGTGTGAAAGGTTCCAATTCAACTATCATATCGTCTCCGTCCCGGTGAAACCTTGGTAGGCCTCGGAGTATGTTCGAAGTTCGCACCATTGGATTGGTGGTGGAGGTTCGGTTGAGACGGACTCCCGATTAGCGCCGGTCTAGCTCTGACCACTTGTCCCCCTAAGAGCTTGTGCCAACCCTTGCATGGCCTCTCTGCTCTGCAAAGATAACCATGGGTCCTAAAATGCGACTACACCCACGTACGCAGATAATAGCTCCGAGGGGGGACCCAATAAAACTGGAGCAACCAAAAATCCTAAAAAAAGATCAAAGAAACCCAAAAAAGAAAGCAAAAAAAAAAAACAACAACGACAACGCAACCACCGGCTGCAGCCACGATACGAACAGCACATCGAGAGTGGTACTAATGATGACAAAAATGACGATTAATATAATGACAGTGAAGACGTAGGAAAAACGAAGATTAACAAACAGTCTTGTCCAGACTGAGATTCCTGCAGCATTCAAGCGCAGCAAAAAAAAAATGACGTGAACACCGGAGTGTCCTAAAAAGGAAAAGTGGGTTAAATCTACAGGACCCGTCAGATGTTCGAGCAGTGGTGGAAAATATAAAGAACATCAAGAATTCGATGGTCACTGCTGCCATCGCTAACGAAGGGACTGAAGCAAGGGTCGTAAATCCCAAAATAATAAAAAACCATCCTGAAGCCAACGAAGAGATTATGGCAGGAAAAGAAACGAGTGACCAGCCAAATAAAGCGACGATGTGTGATTTCATTGCCAACGTCAAAAATGTGGCGGAAATACTGTATTCGGAAACAGAAGCCGATAACCTCTCCCAAGAACGATGGCCGCAAAGTACAATTGCCACCCAGCGACATGAAGAAGAAAGGCTATTCCCAAAAGAGGGAGTTGTTCTAAAAAGAATACAATCTGCATGCGGCTCGCCAAAAATCACCAAAACAGTAAAGGTTGGGCTCCTTGAACTAGAGGAGCTCCTAGACCGCATACGGTATTATCGAAGAGCTGGTTAAAGACCGAAGAGGACCAGAAGGCCGAAGAACAGCAAAAGGCTAAAGAAACGCTTGGGGCGAAATCTAAAGGACAAGTGAAGATAGCTTCACAATTAAAAGTCAATAAAAGAATGGCGTCTAGCCTAATCAAAGGAGATCAGGATAAAAGAAGGAAGGAAGATACACTTGATGGGGGTAGAAATCTAGATTAGGGGTTCCAGATAGCGCTTACAAAAGGAGCGATGAAAGCCGCTAAGAAACTCCTTCAAAAAGTGACAGGAAATAAAGATCCTAACGACCACCAACAAGAAAAAAGACCTGATGCGAAACAGGAGAGAAAGAAGCCCCCGGCAGCAGGTACTGCTCGTAAAACCCCAAGGCGGTCGATCCTACGCGGATGTGCTGCGGGATATCAGGGAAAACGTACGGCCAGAAGACACCAGCACTGTCATTAAAGCAGTTCGACCGACGCGTTTAGGCCACATACTCGTCGAATTGAGAGCAGAGGCCAACAAGAGCGAAATATTCTACGATACAGTCAAGAAAGTCCTCGTCAAAAGCGCAACTATAGCCTCGCTTGAGCTGACGATAACGATCGAAATAATGGCGTCACAGATCTGGCCGAGATAGAAGAAGGGAGTTCCCTAGCATGGCCAGGATCAAAGGGAGGCTAACGCCAGAAATCCATAGGAGACAACGCATGGCCATAATTGACTTGACCGAAAAGGATGCCGAGCAGTTTCTGAATAAGGGCAAAGTAAAAATAGGATAGGGCAAAGAGCAGTACCTTTTCAATGCTTCAATGTATGTCTTGGGATCGAAAAAATGCCAGGTTTTCCAGGAAGCCCTAGCCAGGGCAAAATCAGAACTTAAATGACCTACATCCTGCAGCTAAACCTACACCGCAGTTCAACCGCACAAGATCTGCTCGAGCAGTTTGCGAGAGACATGAAAAAAGAGAATTCTTAGAGTAAGGGTGATCATTATTGGAGACATACAAATCGAATCGAAGCCATCGGTGAAGTACCTGGTGCTACTGATTGACTCGAAGATGAGTTTCTCTGAGCAAATCAGGGCAACGGCTGAGAAAGCTGCTTTGGGAGTATTGGCTCTGAGTCAACTTATGGCCAACGTAGGGGGGACCCAGCCCATCAAGAAGACGCCTCTTGATGATTGCTATTGGGTCAGTGCTACGGTACGGAGCAGAAATATAGGGTGCAGAAAAGAGGAGCACTGAGGATTGCATCTTCGTATCCGACAGTCTCTGATTCGGCGGTGATACTTATTGCAGGCAAGATACCTGTTGCCCTCCTTGCTATAGATGGTTGTCCGTGAGAAGCGACAACGCTCACTCAACGATTGGTAGCAGTCTTGGGTGAATTGCACGAAGGGAAGATGGACTACGCGCCTCGTCGTGGATGTGAGACCGTGGTTCAATCGAAGGAATGGTAAGACTAACTTCTATCTGACGCAGCTTTTGAGTGGGTATGGGTGTTTTCAGTCTTACCTGCACAAGTTTGGTAAGTAACAGTCCCCTGATTATTAGTTTGCCCAGGAGAGGAAGATAGTTCCTGCCACACGTTTTGTGTGTGCACAAAATGGAACAGGTTGCAAAGGGGCCTCTACAGGGAGACGGGAGAGCTCACCCTGGATAATATAGTCGCGGTGATGCTTGAATCAGTTGACAAATGGAACCAGGTGGCACATTATGTTCGAGCGGTTCTAAAATATAAAAGGGACTCACAGCAGCTGGGGGCGTTGGGGCTAGTTGATCGCTTGCCTGGCACTTCCTCTTTTCCTCTTCCCTCCCGCTAGAAGAGGGATCCCCCAGCTTTAAGGTGCCTCGCGGCATACCAAAACGAGACCTGGCCCGAAGTAATGTGTCAGACGGTCCCAGGCTGGGTTCTCGGGTTGACAGGGGAGGTGTTTAGTGGGTAATCCAGTCGCCTTCTTGCGAACTTAGAAGTCCCACACTCTGTGCGTAAATGGGCATTCACCTCCCAACCACAAAAAAAAAGGGGTTTTCCACCTGGCAGCGCTAAGTTAACTACATACATATTTAAACATTTTTTAAGAGAACATATTTAAGTTAACTACTTACATTATATTTAGCTAGTGTTTAGTTTTGGTTAGGTATCTTCAGTTTGTTTCTGATGAACTTTTGATTCTTCTTCTTTTTAGCACTAAAGCCCCTTTCGGGCCTTCGCTTCCTGCAAACAGCGCCTCCAAGTGTCTCGGTCCGTTGATCGCGTTTCCAATTCCGAAATCCAAGCAGCGATGAACTGTCTTCGTTGACCGAGTCAGACCAGCGTTTCCTCGGTTTCTCCACTGGCCGCCGGGCTTCAGTTCTCCTAACGAATACCTTCTTGGGTATCCGTTGTTCGTCCATACGATTCATGTGTCCAGCCCATTGCAGCTTCCGCAGTCTTACAATCCTTGAGACCTCCGGTTAGTCAAAAATTTCATACAGCTCATGGTTGTATCGAATTCACCATTGGTTCTCGTCTAGCTTCGCTCGGATTATTCGCCTCAGGACCCGTCGCTCAAAGGCGTTCAATATATTTGCGGATGCTTTGGTTAGGGTCCATGTTTCACAACCATAGCATAACACAGGTCTTATCACAGATTTGTATACTTGGAGCTTTGTTTTTCTGTGTATGAAGCTGGTCTTTAAGATCGTCAATACTTTTGATTACTTCGTCGCATTTTCAACGATCAAAGGAGATTTTTAAGGAGATCGTGCTTTTAAGTTGCAAATGATAGAAGAATTTTCATCAACAAGTGGAAGGTCGAGGCCATTTATTTTATGTCTCTTCCTGTTGTTCAGATTTGACAATTCTATGTCTAGATTGATAAACAAGCGTTTGACTTGTATTAGTGGAAAATCGGTTTAATGTAAAATTTACTCTCATGCTCATAGGCTTCAAATATGTGTGTCACCAGAAATGAGAGTATCAACATCAAATTAGCGTTGAATTCGGGTAACGATTCCAGATTACTCCACACGAGACACTCTGATGCACATGGTCAGCCAATCCAAAACTGTTAAACTGTTACCATTTTTTGCTCAGAATATTACATACTTTCATCAAAATCACCACGAACTATGTGCACATCATTTGCGAGCGTTCTCAGATAATTGCATGACTCTTTCGTGCATAATTGCATAATAGCTTTTTGAATTTTGACGGCAAACTACTGTTACGATATGGAATATGCAAGTCCCCTCTGTCAAACTTCCGATTTTCCATCCTAAAAATTAAAAAAAATGTAGCAAAATTAAAAAAAATTTAATTCTGTTTGAATTACCCAAGATTCCGTATTTAAAAATTCTCGGCTCTTCCTGCCAAAATTTGCTGTCTAACTGTCAACTTCTTTTTGGTCTTGGAGTTGACAGCTGCAAGATTGGCTGCCATTGCTACAAGTCATATTAGGTAAAAGCCTGTGGCTATGCTTTGCGCAACCTCTGCTAGGTAAAAGCCTGTTACTACAAAATAGTGAATGAAAAGACAGCGGAAAATCATTACAGTTCCATTAAAAGCGGAAACCATTGAATAGACTGCCAATGTGTCATGAAGTTGGCGTGGTGCAGTAGAGAGAGTGCTTATGCAAGCTGAAGGTCCCTGGTTCGACTACCGTTGGCGACAACAATATTTGCTTAGAGTGATTCTTCGAACGGATCATAAGTTCGTTCGGTTATGATACATACTGGTTTAAAATCAGAACGTATCGTAGCTGGGTGGATGGATGAGCGGCCAAATCGTGGTACTGCCCATATCCCCTTGCCTAAGTGATGACCGAAAAGGGGTTGTAGTGCTAAAGCAAAACATGTCATGAAAATGTTGACCTGAAGATAATTTTTACTGATTTTATTTGATAAACAATAAACTATAAAACTATTCTAATATATAAAAAAGTCAGCTGCATTCAGCAACTGAAGTTTATGAAAATATATTTACATTGCTATTTATGAAAATATTTTCGTATTTTTTCATCTTAATTTAGTTGAAACTTTCCATTTTTCGGCCATCCTTTTGCTCATGCAAAACTGCGGTGCTTCGATTTCTGTTCTCTCTTACTTTATTTCCATCTAGGATAGCTTTTTCCAACGCAATAACCGGTGATTCAAAGAATAGAATTAAAACAATTGAAATCGTCAATATAACACCAAAATCACCCCAGAATATTCTTATCTGTGAAAAGCAAGTAAAATGAGCATCAAATATATTATTTATCGAATCAATTTAGTTACCGCATTTGCAGGTGATCCATAAACATTAATTCGCGCTTCACCTATCGTGATGAGTTGTACAAAAGGATGAATTAAATAGATTGTGTATGTTAATCGCGCTAAGAATTGCCACATTGGAAAAGATAGAAATGAATTAATCACACCACCGTATCCTTGTTGACAAGCAAATATCACGAAAGCTATTAGGGTTGCCCATACTGTGCGACTCAGAGCCATGTAAAAGGAGCTTGCTACCGTGTCTGGAACTGCGTACACTTGTTGCATGTCATAATTTCCAAGCATAAGAACTGCTAACAGTGGTCCCCAACAAATCCAACCAAAAAGGAAACCAAACTGTAACACGAAGAATGAAAGGTAATGAATGATTAAATGTTGAAGTTTCATTGTACGAGCGACATAATTATAGTAAATATAAAACGCCATTATCAGAAAGATAATGAACCAATGCTTCTTGCTGGTGGATTACAAGCAAAGACATATAAATAAATGGACGAGCAACGAGAATCTGTGTACTCTTCTATGTGTGAAGCAAATTTAACGCATAAATGCCTTACAATCTTGAAACTATATGATTCCCTCTGCTTCTCCTTCCCCTTTATTTCCAGAGAGCTTTTTCTTTCCTCTCTTCAAAAGAATCACTTCCCCCATTGGCACCCATGCACACCAACAAAATTTCGTTTCACGTGCACTCGGTGGCACCTTCGTTATCATTCATTGAACAGTTTGAGTACAACACAACAAACTTTCCCTCATAACACAGCAAAAGTAGAGCTTAGAAAACTCATACGTCAAATCTGATGACAATTCGTAACTTTTGAATAAAAAAACGTGTACTAAAGTGCCGATTTCGTACATGCGATCTTCAAAACCAAAAACTTTATAAACGTGTTCCGGAGTGAAGTTAAGTGCAAAAACAAAAACATATCACTTCAAACCTCAACTTCACACAACATAAGCGAAGGTTGCTAATTACTTCGGCTCTCGCGACCGGTTGCGGATCGAGTACTCTATATCTATAATCACAAGTATTGGCTTACTGCATGTATGTGTTTTTTTAGATTCATTTCAGTGCTTTGCTTATGTATACGCTTTTAGTAATGCCATCTTGATACTAAAAAGGCCACATTATCAATCTATCATAAACCGGCCAGTCATTTTATTTCTTGCATTGAAATTGAAAAAGTCGGATTGAAAAGTTAGTGTTGTTGCTAGTGTCTTGCGTGGCTGTTATTTAAAGGTTACAAACAACATTTAATTGAAGTCCCTGTTTTTCTTTTGCGTCCTTTATAGTGTAGAAGTAAAGAAAATTGTTTTAATACACAGTCCTCAAACATATGTCTAAATTCAGTCTACATACAGGCATGTTTAATGACTTCGTGATATGTTGTATAATACGTTCAATATAAATCGCGGCAGGATTTACCTTTTTCCATTTGCTCGGCTTTTCTTTAGTAGTATGTACAAGATAACCAAGGATGGCACCAACCAACCAAGGTCCACAACGACCAGCCACGCTATAATATAACCACGGTTTATTTGAATCTAAAGCTGCTGTCCTGAAATATACAAATAAGGAAGGCTAAGATATACAATAAGTTCGTATAATTAAAAATATAATTACTTACACTGTCTCCAAAACTCTTCCGCTAATATCGTTGACCATTGACATTGTAAATATGTAAGAGATGGAAGCAAATAGCAGGAAAAATATCACATACACAAATTTTCGGCCCCATTTATGCAATGGTATCAATAGTAAAGGGGACAGTAGGTAAAGTTGTGTATCAACTGAGAGGTACCATGTGTGAGTTAGACACTAGAGGAAATTGAAAAATAAGAAATTTTACACTATTCGTTCATAAATAATTTTTCTAAAACTCTTGTCATTATAACATTTAATATTCGAATTAAATTGTTTAGTTTATGAAAATAAACGTAGTTCTTAAGTATTTCAATATTTGTAATAAAATAATCGCACAAAACCGCTGTAATAACATATGTCGTGACCAAGTTCATACGGGACAACAGTCCGGATATTAAAATGACAATTCGAATGCTAAGGTGACATACCACTTTTTTTTAAATCCGTGACTACCAGAGAAAAATCCGGGCTTAAAAATGGCCTGGGCGGAAACTAAGGCATCGGCTAGCGATATGTTGTCCCATCAGGGTGGGGCTGAATGGTTTCCCAGCCCGCAGTGGGCACAAGATTAAACTTATTAGTAAAAGTAGGACTAGGTTATGTTAGTGTTAAAAGTTATAGGAGGAGGGAGTGACACCCACCTTAACCACCTTTTAAGTGTAAAAGATATAAATGTACAAATAATCCATTTGGCAAGAGTTGGTGTGATACATATAGCCAGGTTGGCATCAGCCTATAGGTCTTAACCAATCATAGAGCAATTATGAAGGCGAAAACCAGACTCTGAAAAAAAACGTGGGTGAATACCCTCTGTGAACCCAATCCTGTGATGTAACTTGCAGGCATGGGCGGAGTTCTGGGAGGCTTGGGGGGCCTTGCCCCCCCCCCCCCCAATTTTAAGTAAGCCAAATAATAAACGCTTGATTAGCAGCATAATAATTATTCAATCAACTAATCTTAAGCTATTTCACTATCTTACTGTTATACTTGCTACGTTAAAAAATAATTATCTTTTCTTTATTCGCATTGCTACTCATGTTCACCTATGCTAATGAAAAATAGAACGCGTTTATCATAAATTAAACACATCGTTGAGGCAACCTAATTATGAGTCTGTGTCAACACTATTGCCTGACTGCCACAAAGAACTTATAATAATCGAGTAGTCGCCCAAGCAAACTGTTCGGAAACCAACATATTGCGGATCCAAATTTCATTATAAATTTAAAATAATACTCATCATTTTAATTTGCAATTGAAATCTGGGTACGGCAAATCCCTGTCCACCGGAGCTCTTCAACGATCGCACTTTGGCAATGAGAAGGCTCGCCGACTGGTTTTTGTAGCGGTCCCGTAAGGTGACGACGAGCAACAAACGAGTAGTCCACTCAAGATCGCGAAGCCACAAGCGCTGTGGACGGTTGGTGAGCCATCATTTCACGGGTTGGATAGTTTCTTTCTTGTTGGGTATTTCAGTAATAAGTGAATCTAAATAGAATCGGAGGAAAGCTTGCGCCAGGCGTCAATCAATTATATTGTGTAGTACTTAAAAGAAATACGGATTCATCTGAATTTAGGGGTCAAAATAAGAACGCTGAGTCCTCAAAGTCGTTGGTGGATCGCTACGTGTGTTATTTTGTGCATTTCTCTATTAAATACCCCAAAATATTTCCGGAAAATACCTCCTTAGTGATTATTATTCATTGTGCTTCAGTTTTGTGCAAAGTAAACCAAGAATTCAGCAAGGATATTGCTCCAATTAGCGAAAACATAATTGTCTTTCTTGTTGCGGTTGCCTACTTCGCTTAGTGCAGTCAGTGGTAGTGCGTGCATGCTAGAGTGATCCATCTGATTCTTATCCCACTATACACCAAGTTCTGTAGCTTATCCACAACAGCCAGAGCTAGTCATAAAGGTTTTAGATTGTACGAAGTTATCATAACTGTCGCATTTCACCTGCTCGCAAGTGTATGTAGTAGAATTCATATCGAATTTTCCCAAGCAAAGACTGTGGACGAGATGTTAGAAAGGAACCGCAAGACGAGCGCTCGTGTGCTGCTCATTTCCGATTCTTGCCAGCCTATTATTCCATCACATCTGATGAATTAGTGAAGGAATTTGCGCGCGTTATCCTCGTTTTGTCCACACTTTTCCACGACTTTGGTACTTGCTTTATGCTTGCCACTGAATTTTGAAATTGAATGCGGACCTGAAACTGGAGTTGAACACTGAGAAGTAAACGTAACTGGATTTGAGATTCAAATTGAATCGGATTGATGTCGTCGTTGCAAACGTCGCATCCCAGTATATAGAGCGTAGTTAGTGCTATTTTGCAGGAGCTTCAATCCATTCTCAAAGAAATCAAAGAATATCAAGGGCGGTGCCTCTGAAATCAATCTATTTACAAACAAATGTGGAGCAGAGTGCTAGTGAGACTTCCATCTTATGAGCGCCACTGTCGTATAACAAGCCGACTGCAACCGCAACCCACACAAAATTTTCTTTTATTGAAAATTCAGGTGGCTTCCGCTGCGTTAGCAAGGCGAGAACATCTATGAAAAAAATACGATATTTGTGTCATAGACGGGCAAATTGAGACCTCAGCGCGATTCCCTGGTTGATTCCTTTACATAAACTACAGCCGTTGGGCGCACTCTTCTCTTCTTTGTTCTGACAGGGGCTCTTACCGGGTAGAGTGGCCCTTTTATGGTATAGAGTTATGTGATTCCATCGCATAACGCCATAACATAAATTGGCTACGTTTGTATTCCTCATTTGATAGAAAGATGTAGTAATCGAGCAGTCGCACAAGCAAACTGCTCGAAAACCTTCCTAACTCCTATCCGAAATTTTAACGACAGATTTGGAAAAAATATTTAATTACTTCCATTCATAATGGTAATTTAAAATAGTTTTCTTTCCGATAATTATCATTAAATGAAATTTCATATCAATTTTCCTTTATGTTAAATTGAAACGTTTTCTTTTAATTGTATTTTTCATGAGATTTGACTTTTATTACTATTTAAATTCTTTTTCATTTTTCTTTACTTCAGTTAATTTTTCTTGAAAAATTTTAAATCTGGCAATTACGATTTCGGACATGGGAAAATTGATTTAGTGCATCCCAACGGCATTTCATTATCGAACTTCGCTGTTTCGATTTACAGTTGCGAGGACGAAAAAGAAATTTTTGGACGGATCGTGAAGTTAACTTACAACCACGACACGGCGAGCACGTGGAGAACGGCCCGCAAGAAAATAAATTTTCTTAAGTAAGCCAAGTGTTCGGTGTTTCCTTCCCACGAGTAAAAGTTAATTTCAATGAGTGCATATTGTTGTCGATAGTTATATCAAGTGCTTGGTTGGAAAATTTTTCGGTTGAATGTAAAACCTGGGAAGAAAAGTAATAGGAAGAGAGTCGCCTTCCTCGTCATTACTCATCTTCATTGTCGTCGTCCGAAACAACAAACGTTTCCCGAGAGTTTTGCATGCAAGTATGTGTAAAGATTGACTGAGGTCGCGACAAGCTCCGTGGTTTTCGCGATTTTAAAAGTTCCTAACGGTCACCGTAAAACTCGCAGGAACCCTAGTTCTTCGTGTTTCGACTAAAGATTTAGCATAAATCTTCGGAGTTACCACGATATGGTCGATTTTGCTGGATAAAAGAAAGAAATCTTTCACGCCGATGCACGGGTGTCATTCTCCGCGCAAAACATAGTCGAGCGAAATTGAGTGGAGTGAATCGTACGCTTTCACGACACAACCAACGACCAACGTTTCTTGACCGCCTTCTATACGAGTGTGTGTAAATTTTGATGTCGTGCCGTCATTATTTATTGGAATTGATGAATTGTTCTGTGAACACAGGCAGTGAATTAACCAAAAAAAATCGAATTGCTTTCTTGTCCATTCTGCTTATGGTAGTCTCCAATGTACCACATAGAAATACGGTTGGCATGACGTGTAGAAGTGTACAGCAGTGTTATTTTTCCCTTTCATGGACGGAGTGCTATACGGTGGTTGCTGCGATTAAGACAGGAATACCGAAATTGAAGTGTCCGAGTGGAATGGAGACACGATGGAACGATTTTGAACTGAAACTTAGTGGCATTAAGACCATGGACTGCAAATATTTATATTTCCAATTACTAAAAGTTAACTCTCAGGCAGTGAAGCGCTAATTATACATTCGAATTGTATTTGTGTTTTCTATCACGGCATGAGAGGATCGAAGGAGAGAATCAAAACCAAGCCCGCAAAGGTATTACTAAAAATCTTCCTGCGCCTTATGGAGATTCTTGCTCAAGCTTCCATAGGGACTTAAGTTTCTACTCTTCCTATGAAAATCATCCTTGATCGAACCTGCGCTACAGTCACTTCTTGCCAACGACATTTCATTTGGCAGAACTAAAAGCGAAGAAGTTGGGACTCACACTGCAGCGAATTCAAGAACAAGAAGGATGATCATACAAAAATAAGTGTTTGGTTATTGTGAACTTAGAAACAGCTTTTAAAGTATAATTACCTTTCCAATACGTCAATAGGATCATTCTTGATTAGTTTAATGAATTTGTATTACGCAATGAAGTCACTATCTTGCTCATGAGATTTTTTTTTTGAATCGTTTGATGTTTCTTTTATCTGTTCTAATTATTAATTTGCAAATGTAAATTTTTTAACCAGAGTAAACTCTATTTAATTTACTAGTTTGTATACAGTATTAAAGAAACATCACGATAATACTATAATGTTAAGCCGTTTCGTTTAAAATATATTGGGAAATACGGTTAAAAGAAAAAAATAAGAAAATAATCCACTTGTTGGCAGATATACTCCCGAGATACTAAAAGAGCAAGAAGAATAAAAGAATTAAAAACTAATGCACTCATATGTGAATGAATACTTATTGTTAAATATTAGCAAAGTTTGTTAAGCAGGAGAAATTACACATTCACACAATTTAATGTCAGGTCTGGTCCAATAACGCAAAATTGTAGATCTTCTTGTTAATATTAATTGCGATGAAAAAAGACATTAATATAATGAATACTAAATCATACCTTCGGTCTTTTCATTTCGTTCAATCTGCCCGGGTATAGGACCCGCATCGATGGCAGGCTCTTCCGCTAGAATGGACTAGCCATCATGCGCGCTCTTCCTTTTCTTTTGTTAACAGGGGCTCTTGCCGGGTAGAGTGGCCTTCCGCTCACGTGCCCATTTATGGCATAGGGTTATGTGATTTTATTACACAAAGCCATAGCATAAATACTTTTGTATTCCTCATTTGATGGAAAAAGTCATGCAAATTATGTTTGTATGAGTTTTTCACTCAAATGGGAAATACTTGCCCACGTCTACGTTTGGATCTTGATCCGATTGGGAAAGTGCGAGAGGGCACCGCTGCAATCTAGATGCCCCACTCTTATTTGTGGGCCACAAGTGTCGTCGGGATTGATAAAGTCCTCTTAAGTCCGTCTGTTTTCTCCAGGTCCAGCTTGCCTTCTGAGTCAGCAATACTCTTTAACCCTTAGTACGTTACCTCCTTTTCGACCTTGGTCGACATTTCTTTGACTGAGATGGCTGCTTAACTTCAAAAGCCCCGAGGGACAAGTTTCGAGATGGATCGAAAGATTGCAGTCATACATCAATAAAATTGTTCATCGCAAGGGCGGAGTTCATGGAAATGCTGACGCCCTATCTCGTCGTTCATGTCCAACTAGCTGCAAGCATTGCCGACGGATTCAGGAAAAGGAGCTGGCCGTTAATCTGTGAGCAATAACGTCCGAATTCGATGAAGGTTGGTCATTAGAGAAGATTCGAAATGCCCAGCTAGCCGTTGAAGACATCGGGCCAATACTCGTATGGAAGGAGACAACTGGGCGACCTGAGTGGAAGGACGTTTCGATGCATGGTGCCATCCTGAAAAGTTATTGGGCAAAATCGAACTCCCTTCAGGTGGAGGGTGGCAAACTCAAGCGGAAATGAGAAACGGCAAAAAACAGCTCCTATAGGATGCAATCTTTACTTCCCAAAAACCGAATCCACGATGTGGTTAAGGAAATGCACGAAGGATCCTCGGGAGGCCACCTTAGCGAAATTGTGGGAAAAGATCTACTGGCTCCACGCTCGAGAAGACGCAGAGGACTGGTGTCGCAGATGCACGATTTGCGCTTCCGTAAAAGGTCCAAAAGGATGACTGAGAGGACAAATGGAAACCTACAGCTTGGGTGTACCTTTTGAAAGGATTGCTGTTGACATCGCAGGACCTTTTCCTGAATCCAAATGGGGAAATCGATACACGCTGGTTGTGGCCGATCATTTCAGCAATTGGCCCAAGGCCTACTCCATTCCCAACCATGAAGCAACTACTGTAGCCGAATAGCTAGTGTTAAATTGGGTCAGTAGGTACGGCGTGCCTTGTAACTACATTCGGATCAAGGCCGAAACTTTGAGTCACTAGTTTTTAGCGAAATGTGCGAGCTGCTGGGAATACGGAAAACGAGGACAACACAACTGCATCCCCAATCCAATAAAATGGTCGAACGTTTCAACGACACACTCAATAAACACCTGGCCAAGATGGGTGACGAGAACCAAAGGGACTGGGACTGGCACATCCCATTATTCTTGATGGCGTATAGAGCTGCCGAACATGCATTTTGAAAAGACTATTCGTCTGCCGGCTGAAATAAAGTTCGGAACACCCCCTGAGAAACCCCAAACGATTTCGGATTACGCAAGTGAGCTAAGGCAATGGTTTAACCAGATACATCGAGCAGTGCGAAAACACTTCGAATCAGCTAATGACTGCATGAAGACCAGGTATGATCTAAAGGCAAATTTGACTGGCTTTCAGCAAGATGACTTAGTGTGGCTATATAACCCACAACAATCGAAGGGTAGGTCTCCAAAGTTGCAGCATAATTGGGAAGGACCATGGCGAGTCACAAAGCGAATCAGCGACGTCGTATATTGCATACAAGAACACCGTAAGCCAAGAGCCATAATGAAAATCGTGACATTGGACGATCTTGCCCCATATAACATCCAGGGAGACTTAACTGCAACTGGCGACCCATCTTTTCGTTGCGAAAAAAAAACTGAGGTAGGGGCAGTGTTACATGTCTACACGATTCCGCAAACTACTGTTGCAATTGTTGTCGCAACTGTTAATAACATCATGATCAATATTGGTTGAAAACAAGCAACCAAGAAAATTAAATGAATGTCAACGCTGGGCAAACTGGACAACTGGCAACAACGAATGCCAGTCGTGAAATGCAGTCAGTCGGGCACACCAGCGAAGCCGAGTAGACGTGCGTTGCTTACGGAGAGAAATTAATTGAATAAAAAAGCTAAATTGGTTGAACTCGATTGGTTTTATTCATTACCCATTCTGCCATTCTGACAGTTCAGAAGTGTGATCAGTCATTTACGTGATTAAAATGAAAAAAGAGATACAAGAGTTGTGCCGCGAGCGTGGGCTGCCGACGTCGGGAAATAAGCCCGAATTAATCAAAAGGTTAGTGCAATCAGATTTCTCAGAAGCAAGCAGCACTTCAAGGTAGATGATCGAAGTTAAAATTGTGCAAGATTTAAGCGGCAATGCGAGTGGTCATGACGACGAAATCACCCTAACGGAGGAGACGGGCGCACCCCGAGAAGCCGAGGAGGTGATGCATGGGCATGAGCTGTCACGGCGATTAAATTTTTAACAGCGTGAACGCACTTTGCTGGAAAGGGAGCAGGCATTCCTAGAATCAACATATCGACAAACGAGAATGTTTTTCTCTATCCGTGACATTGCGGAGAACAGTTTATTAAGCGCATATACAAGTTGAGGTATACGCTTGGGACGATAAATTGGTATTGTTGCAGCACAATTAAAACTGTTCGGGTATGCAAAAATATGGAACGACGGACAAACGCAAGTATTTAAAAGTTTTCTAGAGTTTTCGAACATACTAGCGATCAACTTTTCTGGTCAAATTGACGAAGCCGATGTGCATTTAAAGTTGACGAGAACGATTCGTGCAAATTCGGAAAGTTTGGACGAATACTTTTATAAAATGACAGTGATTGGGCGACGGGGGGAAGTGTCAGACGCAGCAATCATAAAGTATATTCAACGAGGCCTCAGTCATCCAGCACTGCAAAATGCTTTTGCGGGAAGTGAATTCCCAGAACAACAAGAATTTCACATGGCGACGAGCCGCTTTGAGGAGAATGTTGTGCCGGCTATAGATCCGCACCAGATGCGTGCATAACGTAGTGAATTTGTGCTGCTACGTGACCAGTTGGTTCGAGTGTCGAATACTAGGCCAGTCGAAATGCACGAAACTGGACCAACGTGTTTCAATTGCCGTCAGCGAGGTCATTTGGCAGTGCAATGTCTGCATCCACAACGACGTCCACGTTGCAATCATTGCCGTCGTATGGGACATCGAACGAGCGAATGCCTCGACAGAGCTCAACAATTGAGAGGATCTACACCACAGCAGTCAGATGTCATATTGTAAATACAGGAGGAGGAAAATTTATCAATTGTTTCTGGACCGCTATTGCCACCGAAAAAAAAACTGTCAAGGGAAAAAGCATACTCGCAATAGTAGACTCAGGAAGCTCACGTTCATGATTAGTTCGATCCGTTGCTGATGCCATTGGGCCAGTCGAACCGACTAAAATCGAATTTTCTGGCTTCGGTGGAGGAAAATGTCGCTCTACCGGAAAAATCAAAACGGAGATGCAGTTTGATAATAGGGATTTTCTTCACAGATTCTATATCGTGGAAGATGGAATGTTGCCTTGTGCTGGTCTAGTGGGAACCAATGTACTAAAAAGCCAACGTCTAAACCTAATCATTGGAGATGGAGTTTGTAAAATCAAAGACAAAAAGAACATGAACGAGGACGAGTATGGCAAGTTAGATGAACTATTATGCGAATTCAAAGATTGTTTCATCGAGAATCTATCGGAGATTAGGAAGTGTAAACTGGGGCAGCTGAAAATCAGGTTAATATCAGACAACCCCATTTACCACAGACCTCTTCGCATTGCTTTTGCGAAAAGACCTGATTTGACAAAAATTATAGACGAATTATTGGAAACAAACATTATTCAGCCAAGTGAATCGTCGTATGCTTCTCCGGTGGTATTTATAAAAAAAACAGATTCAAAAGAAAGACTATGTGTGGACTACCGAGAACTAATTAACATTACAGTGAAACGTCCCTTCTTGATGCCTGTAGTGGATGAGCTGCTAGCACAACTTGCAGATGCTGAGTTGTTCACAACTCTGGACCTGCTATCCGGATACTACCAAATCGAAGTCGAGCTAGAGTCACGAAAATATGCTGCCTTAATTACGCACGATGGGTATTTTGAATTTCTAAGAATGCCATTCGGAGTTGTAAATGGACCAGCTGTGTTCCAGGAAGTAATGAAAAAAATTGAGCGTATTTTGCCCCTGGGATACTCATTACATTTTTCGACGATTTAATGATCAAAAGCAAACATTTTGCCGAAGGCATGGAAAAGCTGCGGAAGGTACTCGAAGTGATTCGAGCAGTCGGAAGTACTCTCCGCCGCACAAAACGCAGATTTTTGGAAAGTAAGATTAACTTTTTCGGCCATCGAGTGAACGCCAGTAGTATAGATTTTTAGGGTTAACCGGATATTTTTGGGAGTACTACTGTGACCAAAAAATAAGGTGACATTTGAATTGAAACTGCGTGCGTCGAAGGATTTGGAGAATTAAATTTTTTTTTAGGTTGGTAGTACTGTCAGTGATATCTATGTCAAATTTACATGTCAAAATATTCAGTAGTGTTTGAGATACGCGTCGTTTCCGGGATGGCCTTCAGTGCCGTCTCCGCTGCAGCTTAAATCTCCTCTATCTGATCAAAACGGTGTCCCCGGAGTGGTCTTTTGAGCTTGCTGAACAGCCAAAAGTCGCATGGCGCCAGATCAGGTGAATACGGTGGTTGCGGAACGATATGGGTTGTTTTTGGTGAAATGATCACGAATTGCGGGTGCGGTATGGGATGGTATTTTATCGTGGTGTAAGAACCAAGAATTGTCTTTCCACAATTCCGGCCTTTTTAGGCGGATAGCGTTACGCAAACGACACATAACGTTCAAATACTATTCCTTGTTAACCGTTTGGCCCTGTGGAAGGAATTCATAATGCACAACACCCCGATAATCGAAGAAGAGAAGAGGTTGATGGTCGCCCAGGACGCTCTTCGTCTTCGACACGTTCACGGCCGGCTTGGAACTGACCATACCACTTGTAAACATTTTTTTTAGACATAGCCTCATCACCAAAAGTTTTCTGCACCATCCTCAACGTATCCGCAGCAGAAAATTGATTCCGCAAACAAAATTTAATACAAATTCAACAAATGTCGACATCGCAAAAAACGAAAAACTCACTTTTAGCAGCTCACAAAACGACGCGTATTTCAAACACTAATGAATAGTTTGACATGTAAATTTGACAAAGATGTCACTGACAGCACTACCAACCTAGAAAAAAAAATTATCCTCCAAATCCTTCGACGCGCGCAGTTTAAATTCAAATGTCACCTTATTTTTTGGACACAGTAGTATATTGAAAAATTTGCCGAGATAGCACGACTAATCACCCACCTACTGAAGAAAAATGCAACTTTCCTATGGGATGCTGATCAAGAAGCCGCATTTAGCCGTCTTAAGGAGATGTTATCCAACGAGCCTATTCCGTTCTCGTACGATCAGACAAAGCGCCATGAGGTCCATACAGATGCGAGTTCCAAAGGGTTGGCCGGGATGTTGTTCCAGGAAGAATCTTTGGGTGAGATTAAACTGGTTTTCTACTAAAGCCGTTGTTGTAGCGAGGCAGAGAAAAATTACCATTCGTGTGAGTTGGAAGTACTCGCTATCGTAGAATCGCTTTAAAGGTTCCGATTGCTCTGCAGTTACCAAGGTGCGACTAAAGAAGCCCCTTCCTCCAAGGATAGCATGATGGTGGCTGAAGATGTCCGAGTATGATTTTAAACTAATTCACCGGGACAGCCGTAAGATGCACCTGTGGATGCCTTAAGTCGTGCACCAACCGAAAACACCACTGAAGTTGTTGAGAGGATTTTAACAGTCAACATTACCGACGAAGACTGGCTGGTTACAATGCAACAACAGGACGAGACACTCCGAAATATCACGCGGATAATTCGAAGGGAACAGCGTCCCAACCAGCTGGCGCAGTTACTGGAGGATTACGTACTAGAAACCAACCAACTATATTGGAAAGTGCGGGGAGAGCTTCGACGGGTCGTGGCAAAAGCTGTACGCTGGAGAGTTGTGAAGAAAGCTCATGATGACCGAGAACACTTTGGGGTGGACACAACGTTAGAACAGATACGGCCCTATTATTGGTTTAAGCGAATGCAAAATTACTTTAAGGGATATATCGTTGCCTGTATCGAATGCTGTTATTTTACAAGGGCTGCTGGGAAGTCAGTTGGGAAACTGTATGTTAGCCCGGTTGTCCCTATCCCGTTCGACGCGATATACGTTGACCACCTGGGATCCTTTCCTAAAATTACCGCTGAAAACCAATACGTACTAGGAATAACTGACTTGTTTTTGAAATATATTGTGGTAAAATCTGTAAAGTCGGTGATTACGCTCCTAGTAATTCATGCGCTAAATGATATAAATACTTTTTTGGGCTTCCGTGATGAATCATATCAGACCGAGGCGCAGCCTTCACTTCCAAAAAGTTTGAAAGTTATTGTGCTGCTAACGATATCAGCCATGTTTTAAATGTATTTAGGACCCCCAGGGCAAATGGACAAATCGAAAGAGCGCATCAATCTGTTCTTCTATATTTGCGAACTTCAACAGATAATGAAGGCAACGGGACTGAAGCCTTAAAAGGCTTCAGTTTGTTTTAAATTCCCAAGCAAACTCGGCTACTGGTCACACGCCGAATACAATTGTATTCCGATACCAGCTACGTGACATTTTTCCGAACCAGCTGCTCGAAGCGCTATACGAGTTGGATGGGACTAAATCCAAATGGAAAGAAAGTTTTGACAAGCAACACGGGCAACCAAAACAGTTTGCGATCTGGTTGTGGTCGATAGCGTGCCTTCTGCGACCGGAGAATCTCGAAAATTAGAGCCATGCTACGAGGGACCGTATGTAATTAATCGAGTATTGGATTGCGACCGATACCTCATTGGAGATTTAGAAGATCTGTATTCCATGCGGAGCGGTTGAAACTCTGATGTTCCTTGGGACCAGAAGCGAACAGCGACGATGAATCAACAGATGACGAATCAGAAGTTAGTTCAGATCCCGCCTTGGTTGAAGATGTGTCTGGGGACGAGTCACTCCAGTATGGCCGAGCTGTCAACACTGAAGAAACTGGACAATTGGCAACAACGGACACCAGTCGTGAAATGCAGCCAGTCGAGAACGCCAGTGAAGCTGAGTAGACATGTGTTGCTTACGGAGAGAATTTAATTAAATAAAAAAGCTAAACTGGTTGAACTCGATTGGTTTTATTCATTACCGATTCTGCCAAGAATAACGTCAAAAGCATGTACCCGAAAGCACAAGAATGGACCAAGAAGATCCATGATCAATATCTAAATGTAAGCAAGTGACCTTACTGCGGGTATTCAGAATGTCTTGAATATCCAGGTAGTTCTCGTCAGAACATTCGCCAATATACGAGAAATGGATTGAATGACTAGAGACCCTATATAAAGCCGAGCTGAATGAATGAAGGAAGGAATGAAGGTAGTAAAAACTGCGATAGTAAAAATGCAATAGTGAAAAAAAACTGCGAAAAGAGTAGAGCGCGAATTGAAGGCGATAATAATTGATAGTGAAGTAAAAGATGCTTTTCTATATATATATATATATATATATATATATATATATATATATATATATGTATATATATATATATATATATATATATATATATATATATATATATATAACCCACTCTCCAATAGAAATCAGTCAAAAATTAAAGTTGCGAGCGCAATTTAGCTTCTTGCTTCGCTTTTCAGTCGGTTGTTTAGTTTTAATTTACAAATAATTTCAAATTTGGTTCTAAAATCGAGAAAATAGCTTATGATAACCTTAAAATAACATAATATTTCTCAAAGATATGACAAATTGAAATGAATGTTTTTCTAATAATTAAAATCAACTTAAGAATATGGTTCTTACCAATTCAAATGGATTGACATAGTTTTGGATGTATAGCAACGATGACCACCAATAGTGCTGACATTTGAGTCTAACTGTTGACGTTAAAATGTTCCAATAAGGACCATTGCCAATGTATTTGAAAAGTGACAGTGTGAAAAGAACCGTTACTCCGAGCATAGGAAAAAGACGAACAAAGCGGTGAATGTACATCCAGAGAATATTTCCTATTGTTAATTTCCTCCTGAAATGGGAAATTTAAGAAAATTCTGGCAACAAAAGAGGTAATTGTAAGTTTTATACCCTGTTTGCAGGACCTTGAGCGTGTGATAAACGATTAAGAAACCGCTTAACAAAAGAAATGTATCCACAGAAAATGAGCTGTTTACAACTGGTGATGAGTATTTTGCTTCTAATAACTAGAAACTTTTAAGGATTATTATGAAATTTTTAAAATACAAGCTTAAGAAACCAATTTAATTCTATGAAATGCCAAAAATATGAGCCTTAATCCTGTATATTTGCCATACGTGCCAATCCCAAAGTTTTTTTTTTGAATAGTTTTGTTTTCTGGACAAACTTTGTTTAATTTACTTTACGAAAAATATATGTTTCTGCAGTTAGTGCACTATCATCAGGGTGATCTATTCTTTAGTGTGATCAATTTTGATCCTGAAAACTCTTATATTTGCTCATATGAATTAGATTGGTTTTTGGTTGTTCTGAAAAGTCCGCAAAGTCCTACCTCCCACATAGATAAATAATTTATAGTTGGAAGATATGGCATCAGCATGAATAAGTGTCCAAAAACCACCCAAACCATTGAAATAAACCGAATTCCATTCAAACATTCAATCGATCCTGATGATTTTGTTTTGCTTTCCGTTTGGAATAGTTTCTTGCTGTTCGTTATCATAGAAAAACTGATGAGCAAAGCACTTTTACTATCTGAAATCTAAAATAGGATAACTCAAATCTTTGTACAGATACCAATACTTCTACCTTTATCAGCCAAAAGATCATAGAAAGTACTAAGAATTACTAGCAGACCGGTTAAACCAAGTACTCCTCTGAAATTCAAATAAAGTATCATTATTTGCAGTCTAAGCTTATATAAGCCATCATTTACAGAGCAACAATATCAATATCGTCCAATTTTGAAGGTACATTGCGGGTACATAGTCTTTCCTCGATCACATCAATGTCAATTTGTTTGTTTGTTTCCGTAAAGAACATTTCTTTGAAAATGTTGTCCAAAGTTTTTGGACTACACGCATCTGGTACACAAACTCCTCGGAAGTAAACGTCCGATGTAATGTTCTCTCTGTCATAGAAAGCATTCGGGTGCCTTTCCAACTCCACTGCAACAATTTTATCAAGGGGGTATTGAGCCAAACAGTATTGACCAACGAAAATGTTTCCATTATCATCAAGAGCGTGTGCACTACTTAAACATTCATCGAAGATGCCTAAATCTGTAGTTCGTCCTGAATAAAGTCCAGGCGATGGCATATGGCCCCAAGAATCGATAACTAGAAAGAATGATAAGTAAACATTTAATTTGTTTGCAAAAATCGAACGTTAAACATTGTTACTGATCCAAATAATGTCACAAGCTACCGTCACTTTAAAAGTGTCGATGGCCGAGGCGACCTACCGAAGGGATGAACTATAAAATCAACGTCGATGATCGATTAACGCGCGCGGGAGAAGATTTCGTCTTTACACCTGACACTTACGACCCCCACTAAGAGCGGGGCATCCAGGTGGAAGCGGTGCTCCCTCGCACCCCCCAGTTCGGATCAAGATTCATTTTAGAAATGGCCTTTTATACAAAAGTAATTCATATGACCTTTCCCTTTAAATGACAAATAAAAATGTTTCAGATTAATATTAAAATTTGATATGATTGAATCATATAAAACTTTAACATAAATAGGAAAACTATGCGTCAAAACAACAGAAAAATAACTTAAGAAACGAAATTTAATGAAGATCGGCATCAAGCAACTCTACACGAAATTGAACGATACGGCTGTCAAGACTTACGAGAAGCATCTGGAGCTTATGCGAGAATCTCAACACTGTGGTAAAGGTTATATGGAGGACTTACTGGTAAAAGCGGACTTAGCATACCAATGTGAGAAAGAAAAGAAAAGGGATATACATAGGAAAAAGTTGAATCGATTGGAAGAAGCGGCCAAACCAGTGAAACAATTCGTAGAAGTTCAAGAAATCCCCGGATTGGTTGTCAACAAATCGAGTATAGTTTTTAATGAAAAGGAAATGTGATTACTCAACATGGGATTAAAACCATCAAAAATACCTATAAAGGAGATCATCGTAGAAACGGAAGCAGCAATGAGTAGACTACCGGAAGCTCAGAAAACGATGGCAAGGAATGATATAGCCGAGGCGATAAGGGGAGCGAAAAAGGTGGTAAACAGTGAAGAAGTGAGCATAGTTGTTGGACTGAAGAAGAGACCTGTTCACTTTGTCAAGGCAGATAAAGGAAATACAGTGGTAGTGATGGATAAAAGCAAGTATGATGAGGCGGTCATACAAAAGCTAAGCAGCGGTAATTTCTTCGAGCTACGCCGGAGCCCGTTAGAGGAATCCATGAAAAGATTCGAAAGGACTAATAAAAGTTGTGAGTCGTTAATTGGCGAGTTGACGAAGGTTAGAGTGAGCAACCCTGCTTTGCCTAGGATAAAGTGTTTGCCAAAAATACACAAAGAGGGGAACGAAATGCGTGAGATTATTTCGGCCGTGAATGCACCGACCCAAAAACTGGCAAGATGGTTGGTGAGCGAATTTAAGGGAGTGACCCAAATGAATGGTAGATCTGTAAAAAATAGTATTCAAGATGGAGGAAGAGAACGACGGTAAACTATCATTCGTAGATATAGTAGTAAGGAGGACCCAAACAAATATAACTTTCGATGTATACCGGAAAGCAACTCACACACAGAGAACGATTCCAAATACATCAAATCATTCGCAGCAAATCAAGGTTTCTCCGTACAGAGCCATGATCCACAGAAAGCTCAATTTGCCGTTAAGCAAGGAAGCTAAGGAAAAGGAGATGAGGTACATTGTTGAGACAGCTAGACAAAACGGCTCCAAGGGGTCAACGTTTAGGAGAATGGCACAAAAGATCCAGATAAATAGACAGCGACAGGGACGATCAACATTATCTAAGCGAATACCGAAAGAACGTACTGGAAGGCCTTGACTTATCACGAAGGCATCAGCAATCGGATCAAGAGGCGAATAAATTAGCTCAATTCTGTACGGTTAATCGAATCAAGCAGCAAGAACCAGCTCAAAAACGTTCTCGGATCAATGAAAGACAAGCGCGAACCACACGAAAAATCTGGTACCTTTCGCATCGAATGTCCCACTTATGAAGAATAAGTCAAGCGAGGAGACTCATCGGCACGCGAATCAAGGAGCATCTAGGCGAAACAGCAGCAGAAAGAAAGAAAGAACTTCGAATTTCAAGTCGGCGATAGCGGAACATATTATCACGAAGGGATACGAGATAACAATCAAAGACGCTGTAGTCATCAAGGAAGCTATAGATATACGTGAATTGGCAAAGATATACGTGAATTGGCAAATTAAGCAAAAATCCCTAAATACCTTTTAATGGTCTAAAGTAAATTTCCTTAAACATAGCTAGTATATAAGCAGGAATGTGAGTGACAATAAATTAATCGCTGAAGAAGACCGAACGATTACGGTCGAAAATCGATTTCAAGAAGAAAATTAAAAATACAGCTGTCTTTTTCTATTTCCAACATAAGAAACGTAAAACGTGTAGACATATTTATATTAATCGATTATATTATTGTAAATATAAATATAAAATATATTAGTATTTATTTAAATTTAAATTATTTATATATATCAAATATTTTTTTATATTAAAAGATGATACCTCGATGATGGTGGCGATGATAATGGGGCAGTTTATTTCGAGTTACGACTAATAATATATGTAATTAAGTTGCGTATTACATTGTTCCGCACTTATTGCATTACTATTATTATGAAATTGCTTCTTTTCTTGAAGGTCCCTCGAGCAGTTTGCGTAGGTGGCTACTCGATTACTACATGTCTAATAAAAACTAAGCTCATATTATTGACGGCAGGGCGCAATGCGCCAAATTCTTATGAAACATTCGTACAAATACCAATACTTTGTATTTGTTTGGATAGTTATTTGGTTAGCACGTCACCAGTCAAATAGGCTTATCTTACAAATGGGTGATCTGAAGTCAAATCCAGAAACGAACGAACATACAAATATTTAACTACATGAGTACATTTTGAGTAACAGTACAGGTTTCCATCTTACAACACTTTTTCGCTCTTACACGAAATGAAAATTGATACCTTCCTCGTATAACACGGTACTTCTACAACACGACAAGAGGATATTACTTTAGAGAACTGCATTATGGATTATGAAGAAAATTTCAAAATTGCATACAAATTTTCACTTTTTCAGGTAAGAACCGACATGAATAACGGTCCTAGAAGCAATTTTTGTTTGAGATTCCGTAGATAAAGTGTTGAGAGTCATGCTCAGTGACAAATATCAGCCAATATATATTATTGTTTGTTTGCATTGAAAAAGAAATTTTCCAATCAACTTAGAGTGCGATTGTTTACATTATTTTTGGACAACGTACTTGGGAAAAAGCAGCAAAGTGACAAGAATCTCTGGATAAAAACCAAACGGTGGACCCCATGTCCGCAACAGCAGGTAGCAGCAATATTCTTTGAAATTATTGTAGTATTAGGTAGCGTGCAGGAAAACGTGCGTGCATATTGGAGAATATAAAATTTCCTTATCCTTTTTTTTGTGTCATCCTTATTTGTGTATACAAATCACAAATGTGGTTTTTCTATTGAACTTGAGTTCATTTTGCGTTATGTTCAGTAGAAGTCTACAGACTTTTTTAAAAAGGTAGGACTCAATATCAAGGAGAAAGCTCTAAAACAACAGAAATAGCCCAGTCATATTAGGGCTTTCACCTCGGAATGAAAGATAATAAGCTGCAAATTGGTATGAACCTTTGTTTTGTCATTCTAAATGTTGTCTCAAAAGTCAAAATCATTATCGTGTTCGCGTCTCAAGATATTCAAGGTCAAAGGTCACAAAAATCGGTTTTTCGCGAATATCTGGCTTCCTATCGGTTAAATGAGATTTGCATTTATTATAAAAGTTGTAGGCTATAAAATTCCCTACAACTTTTGTTTAAACTTTTTTTTCATACGACCAACCATTTTGAAGGTAGAGCGCGAAGAGTGCACATCGTACAGTCATATACGGCCTAATGCAAGGTCAAGCGTGAGTTATGGTTATCAGTACGTTATAAAGTCAATTATTTACTTGGAAATTATAATTATTAAACAATGCCTATTATTTATGTACTAACTATTAATTATTTATATTTAATTAAAGTAAGTAACTTGATTATTTATATATAATTATTCATATTTAACTATTTGACAAAACAAAGGTTCATACCAATTTGCAGCTTATTATCTTTCATTCCGAGGTTGACCCCTTTTTTTACCTAATATGACTGGGCTATACAACTTTTCAAAAACTTTGGTGAAAGTTGGAGCCGAATTGCGACCTCTAACGTGGTCAACAATCTCGTTATATACATACACACATATACAGATATATCCATATATATGCATATATATATACATATGTGTATATATATAGATATATATATATATATATATATATATATATATATATATATATATATATATATATATATACACATATGTAAGGTTGACCCCTTTTTTTACCTAATATGACTGGGCTAAAAATATTTCTTCGCCAAACAAACGGTCTCGATCCATAGTGCTGAGCAGCGATGATGATTTAATTCAATCAAATAATGTTTTTGTTTTGTTTGCTAATATGTTTTTGTTTGCATTATTTTGTGATTTATTTGGAGTTTAAAAATAAAATTTGAAGTAAAATAAAGGAATCATTCTATAACCTACTAGAACATTACTCTTATTTCGTGCTCGCTTCTCGTATAATACGGTTTCGCATAATACGAGACTTTTCAGGAACGTATCCACCGTGTTGTAGGAGGGATACCGGTATATACTTGTATTTAAAAACACCATGGATAAGTTGGGCATAATTTTTTTGTTTATTTTCAATAAGCAGATACATGAAAAAAGACCACTGTTTCCAGTCCCAAGCACGTGTCACCATATATGTGTATATAATGCATAAAATAATTAGCATGTAGTTAATCATTTTGGTTATTTGATATCCACAGGTTAGTTCTCTTTTTTCTTCAAAAGGCGTCAGGCCTTGCTTTTTCGAGTGAACTGGCGCGTTTTGACTCCTTTGAGTCATCTTCAGTGTCGAAAGGATGTGTGGAAGATTACTTAACATACGTGTAGGATGGCTTAAGCTGGTAGGTCCTGGGTTGGGCCAGGTAGAGGGATATTAGGTTTTTTTTTCAGGTTCATAGTGCCTCCTTTTTCGTCAGAGGGTGCGG
The DNA here is from genome assembly GCA_963969285.1 of Odontomyia ornata. Classification (NCBI taxonomy): domain Eukaryota; kingdom Metazoa; phylum Arthropoda; class Insecta; order Diptera; family Stratiomyidae; genus Odontomyia; species Odontomyia ornata. The sequence goes on along the minus strand of OZ017739.1, from coordinate 378,341,338 downwards.
TCTAGTACTGAAGAAATCGCGTCGGAATTTTTAATAAGTTCTTCGTTGATAATTTTACCGTCTATCTTTCTAAGTTTATATATTTCAAGTCTTTCTAAGATGTCAAGTCTCGGTGTTTTAAGAATTATCTTCTTCTTCTTTTTAACACTACAGCCCTCTTGGGCCTTCACTTCTTGCAAATAGCGTCTCCAACTGTCTCGGTCTATTGACCGCATCCTCCAATTTCGAAATCCGAGCAGCGATGAACTATCTTTGTTGACCGTGTCAGACCACCATTCCCTCGGTTTCCCTACTGGTTTCCGCCTTTCAGTTCTCCCAACGAATACCTTTTTGGGTATCTGTTGTTCACCCGTACGATTCATGTTGCCAGCCCATTGCAGTCTCTGCAGTCTTTCAATTGTTGAGGCCTCCAGCTTGTCAAAAATTCCATACAGCTCATAGTTGTATCGAAGTCACAATTGATCCCCGTCTAGCTTCGCACGGATTATTCGCTTCAGGACTCGTCTCTAGAAGGCGTTCAATATATTTGCGGATGCTTGGGCTAATGTCCATTTTCCGCACCCTGACGCACAACTCCAAATCTTTTGAAAAATAAAATAACCAAAAAAACTAACTTTTTAGACAAACGTCCAACTATTGCAATCCTAATATTGTATAATCCAAATTGCCCCTGAGACAACTGTAATAAACATAAGCAATCGAGCAGTCTCGTGGTGATGAGCAGTGGCTGCTTCTGAAGAGAGAAGGTGGTCACCCCGTCAAAACTGCTTAGTTTGTTGTTTTACTAGATTAAAGTTAGCTACATCCATCAAGTTTCCATCTTTTAAGCAGAGATAAGTGGTTCACTTTAGCCACTTTAAAATCCATATGTTTGACTTTCCCTTTGTAATGTAACGACTTTCTTCGGAGAAAGTAATGTTGCTTTTATAAAATGTTTGCGTTTATCTCAAGCTACCGTGTCCACTCACTTTAAGGAGACAAAAAAAATTTTGAATTGCTGTAGAGTAACTTAATTGACACATAATAGAATATTTCTAAAGATAATAAAAATTGATTGGTACCCCTCGTAGAGTAGAGTACGAGTGATAAATATGTATTTTGTAGTGTAGCTTTGTGGCTCGAGAAGGACCCACCTCATTTGATCCCGCAAAAAGCTAGTCGAAAAGTTCGCGTAGACGGTTGTTAAGCGAAGCTAGTCAGCTAAGCTAAGTGTTGTTTATAGCTTACTGACACTTTCTGTCAGACAATCGGAACTCGTCTCCTACACGGATTTTAAGAAAAAAAAATCATTGCTCAACCATCACATCGGACGAAAAATTTATCGATGAAAAGCCTGTTCCAGTGGTAAACAGAGGTGATGTGGCCTGAAGTCCTAGTATTCTACCCACGATAGTAGGTCCTCTGCCAGATGCGCCTGTAGCAGGGATCGCAAGTCTCACTTAAGGGGCTTTTCGAAGGATCAAAGTTCATAATATTGCGGAAAACTAGGCAGCATATTTACCTTGTTAACTAAAGATGCTGAGCTGGGATCATAAGCTAGATACATATGTCTACGAAATGAAATGAGTACTTGCTCCATAAGTTAACAGCTTTGAAATATCTTCTTCTTCATTGCCGCTTTTATTCTTGGTGAAACTACGAGTAACATCCACTTAAACAACTTAACACCTCAGGTGTCACCTCATGTTTAGGGAACCACTCTAATACCGTAAATTTTACACAGGAATAATGAATTTAGATGGCCATCACACGTACATTAAAAAAATTGAGAATGCTTTTCTGGTGGTACCCACAGAATAGGATAGAGATAACCAAAACTCAATTTAATGGGTTGTCTTTCAACTCTATCGATTTCTCCAGTACTGACAGCTCAGACAATATAAACGTCTGCTGAGCAAGAAGGTCTATTCAATGGACAAGAGGCTAGAAGGTGTTAGATTGTCCAACCATATTTCGGCCGTTCAATAAAGTTGCCGAAGTTGATTTTACCACGGCAATTATTGGCAGAAGAAAATGTGACGAAGCCATCTCTTCAGACAACTACATGCTCTTAGAAGTTGTATTAATAGCTGACTTCATGGATTTACTTAAGGCAAGTTCAGGGTCAGTATAAAGCTAGGGGCTTGTCAGGCTGAAAGCTCTGCAGTTCTGTATTAGCTAACTATTTGAAACATAGGTGATACTGAATTGGATATCGTACTAAGACACTTAATTCCTAACCGACCAAGGTCTAGAGTGTGGATCATCCTTTTATATTTGTTGAAAGATGAAGGCTATTCACCCCCTAAGAGTTGGGATCCCAGGCGCATATGACATCTGGACCCACTAAACACCTCCTTTGTCAATGTGAGAACGTCACCTAAGACCGTTTGATACATTATTTTGGGCTAGGCTTGTTTTACTACACCATAAGGTATCATCAGGTTGGGGCATTCCTCTTTAGAGGCACCGCCTTAAAATGTAATCCCCCAACTGCGATTTCTCTTACTACTCTAGTGAGCCCTTTTTTATCTTTACGGACTGCACAAATGAAATGTGCTACATGATTCCATTTGTCAACCGATCAAAGCATTTCCCTGATTAGACTATCAGGAGAGAGCTCTTATATTTCCTTGTAGGATCCGGTGCAGTTCACCACATCTTTTGCATGCAAACAATGTGTGGAGACATCATTTACATCTTACACGCAAAACTGATAGTCCGGAGACCGCAATTTACCAATCTTGTGGAATTAAGACTGAAAACATCTGTGTTCGCTCAAAATTTCAGTCAAGTAGAAGTCAGTCTCACCCTATATTCAATTGAGCCATGGCCTCAGTTTAGAGATGAGGAACGTAGTCCATCTTTCATTCGCGCTATTCACCCAGAACTACAGCCAACCGTTTAGTGAGCGTTGTCTCTCCTCACGAGCAACTGTCTCCTTCGTTCCTTTGTTTCGACGGAAGTAGATAGTACGTTACTCTCTAGCAAGAAAGGTGATGACTAGCACCACCAAATTAGAAAGAGAGAGATGCAATCCTCAATGTTCCTTTTCTCTGTACTTGTGCCTAGCATTTTCGGTATAGTTTCTTGCTGAGAACCTCACCCCATATTTCTGCTCCGTACAGTAGCACTGAACCTACGGATCCCATCAAAAGTCATCTTCTTAATAGGTACGTTGGCCATAAGTTGACTCAGAGCTAATATGCCTGATGGCTCCTTATCGAACATTGCTCTGACTTGCTCAGAGAAACTCTTCTTCGATTCGGTAGACTGCAATTTACCAATCTTGTGCAAGTAAGGCTAAAAACATCAACTCTGGGTCAGGCAGAAGTCAGTCTAATCATGCATTCGAGATGAGGTGTGCCATTCATCTTTCCTACATGGTGTTTTCCCAAGACTGCTGCCAACTGCTGAGTGAGCGTTGTCCGTTGGATGATCTGGATGGATACAGTGAAAAACTCTTTTTAAGTTCCAAAATACCTTATGCGGCCCTTGAGGGACTACCTGAAAGACCGAAGCCTGCTTTATGATACGATGCAGGACCTACGAAGAATGGAACTTATATCGGGTGTTGCTCAAAGATCTATCCTTGGCCAGGACAAGTGGAGCACATCATACTGTATTGGAGGCATACTAATTGAATCGAAGCTAGCGGTGAAGTAACTGGGGCTACTGATTGACTTGAAGATGAGTTTCTCTGAGCAAGTCAGGGCAACGGCTGAGAAAGTCGGCTCTGAGTTAACTTATGGCCAACGTTAGGGGACCCAGCCCATCAAGAAGACGCCTCTTGCTGAGTGTTGTAGGATCAGTGCTACTGTACCAAGCAAAAATAAGGGACGAACTCTCAGTAAGGAGTATACCGAAAACGGTTGGCACAGGTACAGAGAAGAGGAGCACTGAGGATCGCATCTTCGTATCTGACAGAGAGAGTTATCTCAGGCGTGATATCTGTTGCTCTCCTTGCTGTACTGGCCCTACTAAACAGTTGGTTGATGTAAAGGAACCAATCAAACAAAAATTTCCGCGCTTAAGTTGGGCTCAATATAACTAACTTGGAAAAATGACATATTTGGAGGGTCAACTTCACTAATAAAGATGCCCAATAACTTCTGAAGAATGAAGTGTTTAGAACAATAATGCCAGTCTCCTAACTGAAAGAACAACAACAGCCGAGCCATCTTGACTATCAACATTATAGCAAGTTTATTGGTCCGGTGAAGACTCGTGTTTTCAGCAAAAGCGATATGCCCGCTAAAAACTCCAGTTTCTTCCTGGACCAAGCTCAATGATTTGGAGATTGAGGATTCAAACCTAAACTCATTCAATGAAATGTACACCACCCTGATCCAGGGAGGGAAACTCGTACGGAAGATGATGGCCAGGCAAGACTCGTCATGCTGAACATTAAAAATATGCCAACTTTCGGCAATTTTTGTTTTGTGGTTGGGAGATAAAGGGTATTTACAGCCTGAGTATAGAGCTTCCGGATACACAAGACATCTGGAATACCTCTAAATAGCTCCCCTGTCAATCTTAGAAGCTAGCCTGGACCCTTCTTTCTGCCATTGGAGCTAACTGAATGTAAAGTTCAGTTCGAAGTCCCCAGCACTGAAGATATACAACATGAGGGTCCTAGAGGTTTACTTAGCCAACGATTATATTAATCAAGCAATTTCACCAGAAAACTGCTCGAAAACCTTCCTATCCTCTATTTGTAATTTTATGTGGCAGATTTAGAAAAGTAATTAATTATCTCCGTTCATAATCGTCATTTGTAAAATAGTTTTCTTTCTCATTATTATTGCTAAATGTAATTTTTTATCAATTTCCCTTTATATTAAACGTAATTCTATATCAATTTTTACTTATATTAAATTTAACTGTTTCCCTTTAATTACATTTCTCCTGAGATTTAATTTTTATTACTACTTAACATTTTCTTCATTTTCTTTACTTCAGTTAAATTTTGTTTCCAAAAATTTTAATCTGCCACATAAACTTTATAGTGTATGAACACCTTATTGCTGTACTAAATTGGGAATGAAACGAAATTGAAACGAGGTGGAGAATTGTCAAATAATTTTTGTAGTTAGGAGGTGTGGTGTTTTGTCGTTCGAAAAGTGCGCGAGTGCAGAAAGTTAGCTTTTCCCACTGACTGTATACTTTTGCTTAAAGTCCCGCTACGCCACCGTATTTATTGTCAACGTACGTATTCTTTTCATAGTGTGCTCGTTGAAGTAATTTATAATTTGATCCTCGATTTCCGTTCGACTCAAAATTTAGACCATTAATCGGCCAGTGAATAATCCTGTTTTATTCTTGTATGGAATTTTTGTTGCTAATGGGAGGTAAACAAAATTCCAGCATTGCAAGATATTATCTGCGCTTCATTTTCAACGTCGGTGGCTACAAAATCTGCGCACTGTTCAACGTGATACATTGTCGCTGTGAATGGATGCGTGAGGGAGGTTATGGTGCATTGGCATCGGAGGTGCTTCGAAAAGTCAACATGGTTTACGTGCGATGTTGACCACTGATTAAGGTACTTCTTGTTTATGTGATCTCCACGTATTATCATGCTCAGCTAGTTTTAAACGATTCGAGTCCAATGTTCTCTCGACGTTTGAGCTGTCAGTTTTCAAGATCAGGAAGAATAAAAAACAAAGAAATTTCCATTTTGCGTCACTCTCCACGCTCTTTCTTCGTTGGAAAACGCCATGCGAGAAGTGTAAGGTGCAGTTCAAGTGGAAACTCTTTTGTGCAGCGAGTGCAGAAGCAATCAGATTAGCTAAATTGACATTCTGCGTGTGATGCTGGGAAACAATTAAATGCGAAAATACAAGGAGAATGAGGGAATAGTAGTGTTCGCGCTGGTTTTACGGAAGTATGCTAGGTTTTAGGAATTCAAATAACAACAAACCAAAATACACAACTTCCTACATCGTTAAATAGCTAAATATATTATTAGATTTTACATACCATGTTAAAGCAGTAGTAAAAATGCATTGATTTCAAATTGGACATTTTGCTTTCTTATTTTGCTCGCTTTTGGAAATATATTTGCGTAAAGCACGTAACTATGAAGTTTCTATCAATCAAACTTTTTGTTCTGAATCCCGTTAAAATGCATTGATTATTTGAATTTAAAAAAAAATCAGATTTTTTTTATCGTAGTGTCGTGCAGTACTTCGGATTGTCTGTTTTTGAGATTGAGGAGCATCAGTTAGTCTGAACCATTTTTCCGTATTCATAAGTGTAATGAAGTGGTATATCAAATGAAATCACCTTTCTTTTATTTGCCTTTGAAATAAAAATTTTACGCGTTGTGTATTATACAAATGAATCCCCAAAAGTTCATGCAAATTATTTTTGTATGAGTTTTCCACTCAAATGGGAAATATACTCGTATGGCCACGTCTACGTTTGGATCTTGATCCGGTTGGGAGGATGCGAGGGGGCACCACCTCCATCTGGATGCCCCACTCTTATTTGTGGGCTATAAGACTCGTCGGGTAACGACGAAGTCCCCTTAAGTCCGTCTGTCTTCGCCAGTTCCAGTTTCTCCTTTTTCGTCTGCAATCTCCAACCCTTAGTTGGTTACCTCCTTTTTTTGACTTCGGTCGACTCTTTGGTGAGGCATTCGTGAATGTGAAATTCTTTTTGTATTGGGTCTTTGTGCTGGGGGAAAGCATCCACCACACGACACCGCAACGCTAGCCTGCTAGCGCATTCACGCGTCCCCAGACAAGGTTAATCTCGGTGGATCTCCATATCCTCTTCCACCGAGGCAGCAGACCATCGCTGCAGTCCTTCATGGACATTTTATATACATACTTCACTACACGATCATTAGTACATTGTATATGAAACTTCAATCTTTCACTTTTGGAGGCAAATCACTGAGCAGTGAAGCGAATATCACAAGTTCCAGAGACTAGCAATTATTTGACTAGCTTTCGCAAGCATCAACAGTCATAAGGTCTGTTACAGGAAAGATCTTGTGAACCACGTGAACAAGAATCTGTGGGACCTGAGATTCGAGTTAGTCATGAAGAAGCTGAATGCCCTACAGATGTTTCGCTTTCTTGAAGCAAAAAAGATCAACGAAATAAGTGCTGGCTCTTTTACTTGCGCATTCTATCCGTGTTTATGCTGCTCACGATTCTTTCCATGGGTCGAACTACTGCAACCAATTTTTGCTCTGATCAAAGAATTCATTAGGACTAGATGGTCTTCTAACTAAGGTATCGCAGCTTGCTTGTAGCAGGCTTTGAACTGATCAGCAAGGAGGAAGAGAATCTTAGGTCGCCATCTGCATTTTGCCTATAGTCTATTCTCTAGCATGTATTAGTCATCTCTAGGCCGAGTAAAAGATTAAGAAATCCGTAAGATATAGACTCACTGATACAATCCATACTGTTGTGCGTGAGCCTATTTCCATCGCACTAAGATTTTTAATGTGATGGTTGAAACGACGAGCTTGGTCAAAGGGGTTCAGAGACAAACAGTCATTTTATATGGCTTGTTATTTTGCTGATGGCACTTGATGTCAGAAATGCCTGTAACTCTGATAGATAGGTGGATGTGCTGTAAACATTGGAAAACCTTTTTCAAGCTCTGAAATAAATGATGTACTTTTCAAAAGACAACCAACAGGAACAGAGTCTTCTCTGCAATATGAAGGAGGGCAACTAAGGGATGGAGGTTGCTTCAGGTATCACTCTGGGCCTCATCCTTGTTACAAGTCTGTCAAACATCCTATTCGTTAGATTACTGGGGCTTGAGCTGCAAGGTGAGACACAGGACGAATAAGCGCAACTAAAGCAAGGTATGCTAACGTACCGAGTGAGTAACAGCGTGACTGCTCGTGAAAATGATAGTAGTCATCATGACAAAGAGAAAAGTGCCCACAGAAAATATTTTATGGTCAGTGTGAAGAGTTGGTTGAGTCAAGACCAGCAATAAGTATCTACAAAGTCTTGCTGACAGACTCAAGACTAAGTCTCCCCGAACAAATAAGAGCAATGGTCGATAAGGCTACAAAGTGGTATTTCCTCTGAAATATCGCTCTCTCGGTGATTGGCAACAATTCAGAGAGAACGAAACAAACCGAATGCTCAGCAACGATTTGAGGGAGCCAATTTATCAAAGGCATAGTGAGACTGATTTCTACCTGATACAGCTCTTGAGTGGATATAGATGTTATCAATCTTACCTGCACAGTACTGGCGACGGTAACTGTTATAATATACCTCTTAGATTATATCCATTTAGAAACGGAACAAATGGAGAGGCTATGCTCATAATAAATTACATGGGGAATAGATATGACCGAGTCCACTGAGTCTGATTGTCATTTCATTTTCAATAATTTCCAATTTCTCCTCTCACAAGTCCAACTGTCAATGTAATAACCAAACATGGAAGCGAAATTTTACTGACGTGTGAGTTACGTTTCAAAATGTACTGGTTTTTTAGTTCAAGAGTGTGTCCGAGGCAACATATTGGCTGCAGTGAAAGAAGATTACACCTGGTTTATGAATACCAATATTTTAAGCAGTGACATTGAATATGGAGCGAGGAACTCAATAAAAAGTATAATTCGTGTTATTAATGGAAGACGATGGGTTATCGATATAAAAGCGTTTTCTTTCTCGAGTAACCATAAAATTTTATTAATCTTCAATACAGTTTTCTGATTTTGTGAAGTATTTTTTGCAGTAAAATAATGTTTTTGATTGCATAAACGTTTGCTTACTTTTTTGTGTCAACACATTAGATACCACTTAATTAGTTCTGGAATCGGGGTCTTAGGGTTAGGCGCATAAAAACACGTAGTTTAGCACCAGTCACAGGGGTTATTGCGACGAGCTTGAACCATCGAAGTCCGCTCCCGTTTTATCTTGTTCTCTATGGATTGAGTATTCTGATGTTATATTAAGCGTATTGAGTTGGAAAAAAACGCAAAATGTTGATATTAGTTGGTCATCAACAAACCCACATGTGCTTCTTGAAACGCCATTGCATCCGCAAAAAATTAAAGTTTGGTGCGTTTTTCATGACGGAGGTGCGATTGGGCCGTGTTTTTTCGTGGATGAAAACAACCGTCATGTTACCGTTAATGGAGAGCACTATGTTATCGTGTTATGTTCGAAGATTATTTTTGGCCAGAATTGAATGACATCAACGATATGTAGTTTCAACGAAATGGTGCTACTAGCCACAGAGCATGCCTCACAATTGATTTATTTAATTTTATTTATTTATTGTTATGTCTTTAATGGAAAACCCTATATTTAACTTTTACATTAATTTATGACCATTGTACACCAGAGAATAAGAATATTTCAAATATATAGTATTTACCTTTTAAAGCCCATTTTTCCTTACTTTTCACACCATCGAAAATTCTCTTAAATTGTGAATAGCACAAAGTATCATTAAAAGTTCTGGGATTATCCTTTAGTGTATCTAAAATTCTTTTATGAAGTTGTGAGTCATTGGTGGATTTATGATTAAACGCTAAAACTAAATCATCCGTTTGCGAATAACTCCAATCACATAAACTAAATGGTAAGCATAATATTATAACTACAAGAGAACACGACACCATTTCGGCAATGTTAACTAATATTTGTAATATTTTAGAACTAGAAATATTTAATAAGTTACACTAAATTACTATCAAAAGTACTTTACAATTTGAAACACCATTGCCGCCGAGTTCAGAACTATCAAATGAATTAATATGCAAACTGGAAACGTAACTGCGTTTAACGATTATATTTATACATTTAAAAAAATCTTCATTAACGAATGCGTGATCCATTAAAAAAGTATTAAAAGTTAAATGACATCTATATGTAAGTCAAAGTCACGTTTATTTTCGTTGTAAGTTCTTTCTCGCATATGCAAACTTGAAGATTTTCAGATGCATAGATTCTATAGATAATTATAGAAATAGATAAATTCTCTTTAGATATGGTTCAATATCATCAAATTGTACGGAGTAAAGTAAATATTTTTTTTTATATTTTTATTATCGACCTTTTGTGATTTTCTTACCTGTGATTTGTAACAAATAGTAAAATTTCGGCAGGATTGGCAGTAAATAAGTCATTTAAACTAATTTAATTAATGAGGCAAGCATATATTTTCTTGAAGTATGTGTTTACATATAACTTTCAATTTGGAAAGTATTATTTATATATTATTAATTGTTAACAATTGATGCCACCAAAGCTTACTCTCGCTGAAAGGAAAACCTGATATGCATGAGTGTTAGTTTTACGGTTGATAAATTTAAAGAATATAAATTTCATAGTGCTTTCCCAATGTTGTTCTTCCAGGAATAATATCATTTGAAGATGATTTTTGCTGGCTTCCATAAGAAAAATTATCAGAATAATCATAATCAGAAACCGATTTTTCCATAAATTTCGTTACGTGTGTAGTTTCCCTGTCCGGGTATCAAGGTCTGACTTTTCTTTTAAATGGAGACACGTCCGATAGCTATGAAGGCTATATTAATACTTGTAGTAATCGAGCAGGTAAGGTTCGAAAAACCAGCATGCAAGAGTTCTATGGAAATCAAACCGAATTTGGCAACATCATTCCTTCGATATGCTTCCATCCGATACATGATTTTGTTGCTTATTCTATTAGAAAAGACGTGAAAATATGGGACTGGCGAAATAATCGGCTGTTATACAATTTAGAGGGGAATTCAAGAACCAGGTTCATGAAATTCAATCCTCTAAACAATATGCTCATCACTATACAATCCTATGAACAGTATAGTACAAGGCTTTGCGAGAGTTTTGAATAAAAATAGAATAACCTGTACTTCTCCCTAACACAATGAAATCTTTTGCGTCAAACGCGAAATTCGGTAGAGTTAATTATCCGTTTTTGGAAGTTTCGTAGAGATTTTGCAGTCTTTTCTAACTCCAACCCCACAGTACTCGTAGCATTGTTAAATAATTTTACTACTTCATTGTGATAATTTAAGATAAAGTCTTGCTTATATAGCTAGCCGTTAAATTATTAGCTTAAAAATGTTTCGTAAATTACATATTTGCACGAAATTATTGTATCATGCTAGCAAATCATTTTTACCGAAGAAGGTATTTGGTTTGGGCAATAAAACCTACGAGCATTACAACAAAGTAGCAATTTACGTAGATAAGCGATATATAAAATCAAATATAAAGAAATAACTAAATTTAAATAAACAAAATGATGCATAGTTTAGGGCAACATATTTCTTTTTCTGGTTGGTCAAAACACACACCAACAAAACAGCAAATGACCTAATAGTATCGAGCAGACAACATTTTTCCTCTTAGCAAAACAAACTGCATTCAGCATTCATTCAATACGTACGAACATTTACCCTCACATAAATCCAGCAATCAAGCAACACAAAATCCCATTCAAATGGTAAAGTCTCGAAACGCATCAACATTCAAGAAAATTTTACACCCCCCGCCAGATCATCATCTGGTAAAGATCAATCAAAGAAATGGGATTCAAACTTTGTATCGTCGTCAACTACAACACGTCCAGTGAATAAACAAGATGCTGAATATTGGTTGGGAAAATTGAATGCCAGCGATAGCGGGAGGGGCATTTTCTTGTGTTACTGGTGCTGTCGCCAAGAGATTTGGGGGAGTCCGGCGGCAAGCTTTGAGTGAGGTGGTCGTATCCGTGGAGAATTGTCATTTGGCCGTCTTAAAACCCACAATAAACAAATCTTGTGAAATGTTATAAGTGCGGATTTCCCATGTATTATTTTGTGCGAACGTTTCAAACCTTTTTGGACAAGAATATCCCTTGACATATTCAAATGCAAAATATTATTTTTATTAATCTATAAGGATCTCCATCCAAAAATGTGAAGCACACCAGAATGCACTGCAAAATTTTTATCGAATACTTAGTGGATAAGTATAATTGAATTAATTTCATGCGTTTTAATGCTCTTGCAAAATCTGCTCATCAAAAATCAATGAGCATAAAATTGGTACACAAAGTGCACTAACTTTAAGTAGAGAGTATGTAGTGAAAAGGGTATATAGAAATGTCCGTAAAGGTCTGCAACGATGGTTTGCTGCCTCGGCGGAAGAAGATGGTGAGATCCACTGAGATTGGCCTTGTCTGGGGACGCGTGAATGCGCTGGCAGGCTAGCGTTGTGGTGTCGTGGGGCGGGTTCCTTCCCCCTAGCACAAGAATACGCTGCAAACAATTTCGCTAAACATTATTATTTTCTTTTCTACCATTCTCTATAGCAAAACTATTTCCCAATCTCAATCAAAAACTTTGTTCAATCTAAACAATTAATCCGCATCCAGTCGCTTTTTACTTTCCTTTTCGTTAATATTTTCCCTTTTAATTCTATTCTTATTGCTATTTCATTTCGCAGGTAAAATTACAAGGTGTGCAATGATCGGCAAAAATTAAATAAATTTGGTCGACAAACGGTCTGAAATATATATAGTTTACTCCATTTAACATGATGCTGAAATTCCGGTATTTGATATTTTCATGTCCTAATCATTTAATATAATTCAAGGGAAAAGAATATATGTAATTTGAAATAATTTTACTATAAATATTAATAAAATAAAGGCAAATGGTATACTCATCTACATCCTCGCCGGGCGCCCGCGGATGATGTGGTGAAATTTACCACTGCTGTGTAAAACAAATTGTGTAGTTACGGACGTCACGAACATCGCACACATTGAGAATAATTTGAAATACACTTTTGCACTGTATAAAAACGATTCTCTTAAACATAAATGATGTTGGGATAAGTTGCTTAGTTTCGCTACATCAGCAAGTGGTTCCGTGTAAGGTTTTGCTTTTGAGCTTCGCATTAAGAGTCCTCTATTTTCGAGTGTATTTTCTTATGATTTTTCAGTAAATAACTATGTTTATAACTTTTGCCGTGGACCATGATGATATTCGTGATCTTTTATGGATGAATTTTCAGCAAATATTTTATCACATTTATCGCATTTAAAAAATCCCTTCACATGAATTAATCGATGCTCTTCTAATTTCGATTTTTGTTAAAACTGCTCCGCACAAACTTCGCATATAAAAGTGCATTTTTCACAATTTAATTTATTACAGTTTTCACATCCAGATGCATCAGCTTTCAAATGGGATCTTTTATGATCCTTTAGCGACGTCAGGTTCATGTATTTCTTACCGCAGATATTGCAATCATATATGCCTGGATCCTCATGCCAGGCTTTGTTCTCCTTTCTAATTTTATCACGAAAATCCCGTAATTTCGAATTCGGATTTATATGGCGTTGCTCATGAGCGTGTAATTTCGCCCTCAATCCAAAGCATTTACCACAGATACGGCATTTAAAAACTTCCGGATTAGCATGCCACATTCGATGATCTTTTAGCCATATACGTTTCGTGAAGGATTTTCCACATTTTTCGCTCACATTAATTTTACAGAAATTCTTCACTTCACATAGTACCGATGTTCGCACGATTGGCTTTAAAAAATTTCTACCTTTCCACTTTTCTTATTCAGCCTACAACTACACCACTAAACCCCATTCGAAGATTCTTGCTCTCATTGACAACGGTGTAAAATTTCCTAAACCCATATCACATTATCCATACACGTCCTAAGGTTTCACCGAACATCATTGTGAAGTCGAAAAATTGAGGAAAACATTGCAGTAAAATCAGGCCAGCAAGCAGGGAAAGCATCAACACAAATACAAGAGCGCAAAGCAAATGTGTATGTGAAACGAAATGGCGAATTCACACATGCGTCTCACATTTAAAATCGGGGATATTTGCTTTCGCGATCCACGAAAAATAGACTGTTTTCCGGAAAAAGTTCTTATGTACATTTCCGTGCATCCAATGAATCGGTAATAATTCAACTGCACGATCCGTCCCCAAAACTTGTATTTTTTCCTTCGCATCCCGTGCATACGGTGAATCGCCTCAGCTGAGCTCTATCAGCCCTATTCACTTGTCTTCCGTGACGTAATACACCGTTAGGGAGCATTACATCATTGTTCCCAAACCCGGAATTTTACGTGCAGATTTGCAATTCTTAAAACAAAGTTCAATTCAAGTAGAGAAAATTTAAATGGAGTAAAGAAATTTGAAATGTAGTAAAGAAATTTAAATGAGGTACAGTAGATTTACAATAAATGGAGTGAAGGAATTTGAATGTAGTCTAGAAACTTTTGTAACGAATCATTCGACGCCGCTGGTGACCACTACCAATGCACCTTGCTGCCATGTGGCTTTCCATCTCGTGCCCGTCGTGTCGGCTTCCCATCCCACGTCAGTTTTGTCGCGGGATGTCAAAGTCGAGTGGACACAGCCACATGGCGGGTTAGTGTCAAAAAGGTGAAGTTTTCTATTTTGTTTTGTGAAATGTGTGTCTGATTTTCCATCGTATGTCATACCGATATTAATGTTGCAATTTTAATAAAAAGGCAATAGCCAAAATTGAAAGACTCGGTGGTAAGCATTTATTGTAAACACCATTAATAGGCACCAAGGATGGAAAAATGAATATGCCTCCAGAAAATACTTGATTGTAAGTGTAAAAATAAATTTGGAATTTATATTTTTTTTAACATAGTTGATTAGGTATAAATGCCAATAACCCTTCGTTTTTGAAACCATTTAAACGTAATCTCAAGGTTATCGGTGCGAAATCAAAAACCATCCTGGAATATGGGTCTGGGCAAATATTTGAACACTTGTTTTCGCCGTTCAACATCTTCGAAAGCAAAGAAGGATGATCTCGGATCAACTCAGCAGGTTATATAGTTTATATCCCCAAGGTTTGGCATTTATCCTGACTTATTTCTCCCTCTAGTCCTCTCTTAAGGCGTAAATGAAAAGGGCATCACCAACGTTGACGTTATAGAATATTATCAACAAGCTGTTGATCACCCTTTCATATGCATCATTTTTATGATAAATTTAATCCTTTTAAGCGGTCTCTGGAGTTGACAATTCACCAATTTTCATACACCTACTCGTCGAAAAACAGTCTTTGTGTTAGCTAAGCCTGAAAACTGGATAGAAAACTTGAAATTAACATCATGACGGGTTCGTTTTTATTAGTGCAAAGTTTTTCTTTTGTTTGATCACTAGACCAGGCGAAGTGAATTTGAACGATAGGCATTAAGCTTAAATTCACTCATTGTTTGTACCATACAGATAAATAATGAAATGATATTCTACTGAAAGTAAACAAAAAAAAACCTTAAAAGAGAATACTATGATAAAAAAAAACCGAGGCATTAGTAAATAACTAAGAATGAGCATAATTGATTTATTTACTTATAATATGAATGGGAAAAAGTCGACTTTTTATACATTCTATCTGCAATGATAGTGTTGAAGTTAGTGAATATAACTTATAGTAGTTGCGAATAATGAAAAAGTAAATATAGAGTACACTAAAGGAAAAGAAGCGATACGTAAACGTGTTTCTAATAAGCATGTTAGCGAATCAAAATATAATAAAGAAAAATTGTATAATTGTAAAAAAAAGGAATTTAGGAAAAATTATTCGAAAATCTTTGTGATTCAGTAGTACAAGCAGCCCTTTTTATAATGAATAGAATAAATTTTTGGAAATTTAAAGATACTACCCATTGGAGTAGCAACTCGTAAAAATTATGCAACCGTACATTCCAAAAGGAAATACTGGCTGATTTGACGAGCAATTAAATTACGAGTTTATTATTTAGTCATTTTACTATTTCAACTATTAACTCTCGTCTTTGGTGGTGGAATTATTTCTAAGAAAAATAAAATACAACAAGAAAATGCCCAATTATTTAACAAAACTTTTATTTTAAGTGATTTCTCCTCATTGCATTTGTGAACATGTGAAAATTATCATTAGTCTTACCTTTACGTTCAAATGATATTTAATTACCTAAATACAAATATGCAATTCGAAAATAACAACATGAATTGCTGAATTAACCACGACTTTCCTTTCCAGTGGCCCTTCTTTTTCAGAGGTAGTGGGAGTGCATGGTAAGTATGCCGGGAAGAGGGTAGGGTTTTGAAAAATCTGCGGAGGCTGGTTTAGCGTCGCGTGCGGTACGCGGTACCTTTGTTGGCCTTGTCGTTTTTCCTTAGCGTAGCATTCTTCGGATTCGAATTAACGTAGTATATTTTTCGGTACCGCGTCGGTGAAATTCGGGAGCGCGAAGTAGAATGTAGTTTTTTTGATTGACTGGAATAATGAAGAAATACGGAATAAAGTAGAGTAGGTTTCTCTTCCGTATGTTTTTGTTTTCGACGCATTTGAAACGGGCATTTAATGGTGGCTGAAATATGTAATTGAGCGTAATCCATTTAAAGACCTGCGACCGAAATCCTCTCCGATCTAGCTGGCCGACAAGCAGCCACCGCGAAATGACCGGTTGACCGGTTGGTACCATTCGTTGGCACGACTTCACGTCTAGAACCGATGAGAGGTCAGTTCCGACTCGTTCGTTTGGAGTCAAGACGGAAAATCATTACACTTTAACTACAGAAAGAAATGAAAATTTTAAATAGTTATAAAAGTTAAATCTCATGACGAATAAAATTAAAGAGAAACACTTAAATTTTAATTAAAGGAAAACTGATATAGAATAACATTTAATAAAATTAATAAAACGAAAATATATTCTACAAAAATATGATTGCAAATAAAATCAATTACATATTTTTATTCAAATTTGCCACAAAATTCCGAGTAGGAGATAGGAAGGTTTTCGAGCAGTTTGATTGTGTGACTGCTCGATAAATACAATTAACATAAAGTTAAAAACTCTAATCTACGATATTTGTGTTACTTAATTTTTATTTCAGTCCCTTATCCAACAGCTCCATTTACTGTGTCATACAAGGAATGTCTGACCATTTACAGTTCATGGATTGTAATCGTTGTGTTTTCTTTTTCCATCAATTTGTAAGTTTTTTTTTTGTCATGGTCATAGATACAGAGAGTACTAGATCTGCAACCGGTCGCGAGAGCTGAAGCAATTAGCAACCTTCACTGAAGTTGTGTGAAGTTGTGGTTTGAAGTGATATGTTTTTGCTTTTGCACTTAAATCACTTCGAAACACATTCATGTTTATGAAGTTTTTAATTTTGAAGAATGAATGAATCATATAGTTTCGAGCGCGTAAGTTATTTATAACTTATTTATGTGTTGAATTTGCTTCCCACAAGGACGAGTAGACAGATTCTCGTTACTCGTCCATTTATTTATATGTCTTTGGTCATGGTCTAATATTTAGTATTGAGTTGAGTATCAATTTTTTGTCTCACTTCTTCTTTTTCTTCTGCCTAGCACTACAGCCCCTCTCGGGCCTTCGCTTCCTGCAAATAGCGCCTCCAACTGTCTTGGTCCGTTGACCGCGTCATCCAATCCCGAAATTCGAGCAGCGATGAACTGTCTTCGTCGACCGAGTCAGACCAGCGTTTCCTCGGTTTCCCCACTGGCCGCCGGCCTTCAGTTCTCTCAACGAACACCTTCTTGGGTATCCGTTGTTCGTCCATACGATTCCTGTGTCCAGCTCATTGCAGCTTCCGCAGTCTTACAATCGTTGAAACCTCCAGATCATCAAAAAGTTCATACAGCTCGTGGTTGTCTTGAATTCGCTATTGGTCCCCGTCAAGCTTCGCTCTGATTATTCGCCTCAGGACCCGTCGCTCAAAGGCGTTCAATATATTTGCGGATTCATGGGTTAGGGTCCATGTTTCACACCCGTAGCATAACACAGGTCTCATCACAGATTTGTATACTTGGAGCTTTGTTCTCCTATGCATGCAGCTGGTCTTTAAGATCCTCAATACTGAATAAAATATTTGATTTGCGAGCTGTATCCTACGGCGTATTTCGTCTGTTTCATAGCCTGTTTTCGTTATTTTGGCACCTAAATACACGAATTGGCTAACATTCTCGATGCTGTATTCGCCAAGTGTGATATTTTGTGTATTTGAGGTATTTTTTCTCGACGGCGTCATGAACTTTGTTTTATTTTCATTGATTTGTAGCCCTAATAGTTTTGCTTCGCTGTCGAGCTTCAGGAAAAGTTCTTTGGCAGTTGTTAATGAACGTGACAGAATTTTGACGTCATCCGCATAGGCTACTACTTGGCTCGACTTGTATAGTAATGTACCTCGCATATCGACAGGAAGCTTCATATGATGTACTCCAGAGCCAAATTGAATAGCAATGGGGCCAGCCCATCTCCCTGCTTTGGTCCGATATTTGTTTCAAAGGCATCGGTGAGTTGGTTATTGATGCGGACTTGGGAGGTCGTCGACGTCATTCTCATTTTGGTAAGACGGACTAATTTGGCTGGGATGCCGAAGCAAAGCATTATTTGGTACAGTACGTTACGATCAACACTGTCGTATGGTTGCTTGAAGTTAACGAAAATTTGTTCTACGTCTATGTTGAACTCCCAGCACTTTTCAAGAACCTGCTTGACTGTAAACAATTGGTCTGTTGTTGATCCACCTGCCCTAAAACCACCTTGATACTCCCCAATAATACTGTTGGTGTATGATCCGATTTTATTTTCTAAGATTTTAGAAAATATTTTGTACGCCGTACAAAGTAGTGATATGCCTCTATAATTTTCGCAATGTAGTTTGTCACCTTTTTGTGGATAGAGAATATAATTGATTGGCTCCACTCTTTCGCCATATGTTCTTGTTGCCAAATGTACTGAATGACTTCGTGAATAGCTTGATGAACATTACTGCCACCATATTTGATGAGCTCCACTGGAATCTCATCAATGCCCGGCGCTTCATTATTCTTTTGGACTTTGATGATGGAACAAACTTCATTCAGAGTTGGTGGGGCCAATGAAATCTCTCCGCAGTCATCTATAGGCTCCGATGTTCTGGAGCTGTGCGGAGGATTAAGGAAGTTTTTGAAATATGATGCCCATCTTTCCTTAATCTTTGTTTCAAAGCATGATATCGCAGATGTCATCATGACAAAGCATGGTTTTGGGCTGATAACCACGTCTCAGGCTTTTCACTACTTTGTATGCTTGTCTTGTGTTGTTGCTCGCTAAACTTACATCTATACTTCTCAATTGGTTGACATAGTATTTTCTTTTCTTAATCCTAATTACCTTATTCGCTACTCTTTTGAGATTTGCATGGTGTTCTCTCTTTGTCCTGGTTCTCCTACCTACATATTCTTTGAACGACTGATTCTTTTTATCCAACGCATTCTGGCACTCATCATCGAACCAATCATTCCTCTTGCGCCGGGCTTGATGTCCAATCGTCTGTTCTGCCACGGTCCTAATAGAGCTCGTTGCTCGTCTTTAACGATGCGTCGGATAAGATGGGAGCCAGCTGGTTGTCGAGGGTCTCCCTGAAATTTTTGGCCACAGACACCGTTTGGAGCCTTTCAATGTCAAATTTTTGTAGCGGACTGGTCTTCGCTGAATATGCCTTTGACGTACGATATCGATAGGTTACTTTGATCAAGTAATGATCTGAGTTACAATTGGTTCCTCGGTATGTATGGACGTCAAGTATGCTCGAGGCCCAAAGTTGTTGGACCAGAACACGATCGATCTGGTTTTGTGTGTTGCCACCCGGTGATACCCAGGTCATTTTATGAATGCATCGATGTGGGAAGCAAGTCGAACGTATGACTAGATTTTTGCTACGTGCAAAGTCAATCAGGCGCTAGCCGTTGTCATTTGATACATCGTGGAGGCTATATCCTCCAGTCGTTCCCCGATGAGTTAGCTCATTGCCAAAATTAGCGTTGAAATCACCCAGAATTATTGTTGTGTCGTTTGTGGGTAATGAGTCGACCAGTCTTTCCAGGTGGTTGTCGAATGTTTTCTTCGTTTCTTCGTCCTTTTCTTCGGTCGGGGCGTGAATATTAATCAGCCAGATTTTTAAGAATTTCGCTTTTATACGGATCGCACACAACCGTTCAATGACTGCCTTAAAATCAATAACGTGCGATTTGAGCTCCCTATGAACAATGAAGGCATCTCCGAATTCTCTTTTTCCAGTAGGCTTCTCACTTTTGAATATTGTGTGCGATCTCATGTCTTGAATGTCGTTTCCAGTCCAATTCGTTTCCTGGACTGCCAGTATTTTTAATTGATATTGGCTGGCCTGTTGTAAAAGGTGCTTAACAGCGCCAGGGTAGTTGAGTGATCTGACATTCCAGGATCCAATGCCATAGTCCTTTATTCGTTTGCGAGGTCGTTGCCGTGAGTCCAATCCATTCCGAGGCCTAGCTGCAGGTTCCGAAACATTGAAAGTTTTTCCAGGGACGGTGAGTTAGCCCGTCGCCCAACCTCCATTCCGGCGGCATGGTTACTACGTCGATTCCGTTATCAGGCGCGGAAGATTCGTCTTCACCCTCTTACGTCCTCACAAAGGAGGTGTAAGTAGGATTTAGCAGCAGAGCTGTAAATGTTACATTAGTGGGGGGACCAGTAAACCCAATGTGCACCCCGAGAGCATTTATTTACTACCATTTAATTGGGGGGGTTTTGGATGGGGAATCATGTAAGCTATGGGTTGGGGAAACAAGGGGTTCTCTCCTCTTTTCTCAAATGGGCTTGGGATCAACTATAGCGGAGTTTTTTTGTCTCACGTCAGTGTAGAAATGCCACACATTGTACATTGAAGGGCAAAACAATATCTTTTTAAGGTGATACAGCGTCTAAAATAAAAGCGAAAAAATTGGTTATGTCTCGTGCTTTTACGCGTCACTTTTTGTTTTGCGATTAAGCTCATTATTCAGTTACTTTTTAAGTTCAAATAAAAATATCGAATCATGAATTATAAATAAAAGATATTTAGAAGTAATAAATTAAAAAAAAAATATTTTATTTTTTGTAGTAAACAATTTTCATAAAATTAAAACTGACTCCATTTGAAGCCTCTCAGAATATTTCTAATATTTACATTACTTTTATTGTAACAAATTATATTAACATTTGCTAGGCTCTTCTAGAGAACTTTCTAACGTTTCAACGGATCCTACCGATGGACTTTCACTGTCTTTTTGCCTTTTGCTGGTATTATTACCAAGAAAGTATTTTTCTAAGGCAATAACAGGTGATTCAAAGGCTAACACCATCACGGTCGATATACATAGCATTAATCCGAAACCACCCCAGAAAGAACGTACCTATAATATAATTATTAGCTCAAAGTTATTAATTTAAAATTTTACTTACCGCTTCAATATAAGAAAAATATAAATTCGTCCTAACTATTCCAACCATGGTGATTTGTACAACCAGATGGATGATATATATCGCATAAGATAGTCGACTAAGTGGCTGCCACAAAGGTGACGACAAAAATGTGTCAATAAGGCCCCCGTATCCTTGTGAACAAGCAAATATAAGCCAAGCTATAGCTATTGCCCACGAAACTCTGCTAAACGCTTCAAAAAACGCACTTTGCAAGTGGGTTGGTTGGCCATAACGTTGTTGCGCCTCATAAGGACCCCAAATTATTGCAGCAATTATACTGAAGCATACAATCCAGCCACTCAATATTGAAATCTATAGAAGATATAAAAATAAATACTGATCTTCTTCCATACAATATAGAAATGTCTAGATCACCTTCGACAAATTGAGTTTTCTCTTTCGCGTTGAGTGCATCAAATGACCTAATAGTACGCCAACCAGATAGGCTGGAGCTCTTGTGTGGAAGCCATAATAAAGCATTACCTTTTTATCATTATCACCTGTCAAGCTATAACGGCAACTTTTATAAATAAGCAAATTCAAGGGAACGTATAAGTATTCATGCTACACACCCTCCTGCTAATAATTTCATACTGAACTCATATGTTAGCATAATGATAAATATATATAAACAGGATGCAAACATCAATCCAACTATCACAATCATAAATTTTCTTCCCCACTTTTTCAATGGGATTAATACTAATGGCGATAAAATGTACAGCTGAGTATCGGCTGACAAATACCATGTATGTCCTAGGCACTGAAAATGTATATTGGAAAATATTAACATTAGTGTGTAATCAGATACTAAATATTTTAGTGGGTAAACCAAATTGTATTGTACGGTATTTCAAATTTGACTAACAGTTAAATTTGAGCAAATTTTGAAAATTGCCTGAGACTATTGTGAAATGAGATAATCAGAGTACAGCAAAAGAGAGGACATAAGAACACAAATACGAGTATAAAATGCACGGCATTTGATTATTTAAATCATTGTAACGCACTCTGTCGTTGCGTGAACATCTATGTTTTTAGCTACATTTGATTATTTAAATTGTTCTATAATCTTAACTACATATATGAAATTATGTGATCTAGTAAAATCAATCCACCTTGGTAAAATGGAAGATAAACATCAGAATAAGATGAAAATTTTGAAATATTTACGAAACTCAAGCGGGATTTGCAAATCTACGAGCAAGTAATGAGAAGAGAGAACATTTCAAATTATTTTCATCTAAAAATAATTCTTACCATTGCCGACGAATTGACATAGTTTTGAAGGTATAACAATGACAACCACCAAAAATAACGGCAAGGAGCTTCAACAGCCATATTAACAATATTCCAATAAGGACCATCACCAATATACTTGTAAAGAGTCACAGCAAATAATATAGTTGCCGCCAAAATTGGAAACAGGCGAAGATAGCGATGGAGATACATTTTTAAAATGCTGCTAACGGTCATTCCTCCACTAAAAGCAAAATAAATATTTAATATAATATTTTTGTTTTATTATTTGTTTAGTTCTTAGTATAAAAACTTCAGTACACATTACTCTACCTTCTTTCAATTTCCTTGTAGACATGATAAGTTACTAAGAGTCCACTTATTAAAAAGAACGTATCCACAGCTACAGGACCACTTATCACAACCATAGAGTAATAATCTGAAATAAACTAAATTGTTTATGGATAATCGAAAGAGCATGCATCTACCTACGTCATACATACCTGCCATAAGGCATCATGCTTCATCAATGGCATAAACTGCATTGACATAATCTCATGGGCATAAATTACCCAAATAATGGAAATACTTCGAATCCCATGCAGGCAGCCGATCGTTTCCTTAGAAGCTGAGCTCGTGAAAAGTTTTTTTGAATTCGTAGCAAGTGAAAAGGATATTAGTAGGTCATTATATTTAGTTTCTACAAAAAACGAAATGATTTTCATAAAAAAAATGATTCATTTAAATGCTCTAAAATGTCCTTACTTTTCGTTTTCGAACTAAAAACCTCATATATTGTACTTATGATAAGCAAAAATCCCACCATACTGAATATCGTTCTGAAACAACATTTAAATATTAAAATGCTAATAATTCAATATTTTTGAAAAGCCTTCTCGCATACATTGCAATAATATCTAGTCCTGTAAAATGGTGATCTTCCTTTCTTCTGCACTGTATTTCCTGAAACATTTCTCCAGTAATAGTCATATTCATTTGTTCCAGTGCCATAGTTTTGAAAATACCAGTTAATGTTTGAACATCACATGAGCCTGGGACACAAACACCAACAACAACTTCCTTAGGATCTTCAGCTTCCATAAACAAACGAGACTGTCGTCGGTTGTAAAGCTGGTAAATCTCATTCAAAGGATAATGAGCGAGACAGTATTGAGGGATGAAAATATCATTTGAAATTTCGTTATTTTGACCTGTATTCATACACTCATCGAAATTTCCCAAATCAGCATAGCGACCGTATAAGTATCCTGAAGGAGGCAGAGATCCCCAGGAATCCATTACTGTAAAAATAGAAAACAGCTAGAAAAAATGTTTATGCTCAATTTTATATTCGAAATCTAGAAAATTTATAAGTACAACGCTTAATAGGTCTTTGTAAAATTTTCTTTACAAATACCTACTAGTTTCACGACCTGTCTGTCCGTGCGTCACAGCAAGTTCCCTCAGAAACTATTGTAGTGAAAGTAGGTATATACATGTCCGTTCAGGACTGCAGCGATGGTCTGCTGCCTTGGCGGTAGAGGATATTAAGATCCGCTGAGATTGGCCTCACTTCCCATCCAATCTTCTGAGTGTGCAGTGAGTTTAGTGAGTGTTTGTGAAGGAAAGTTAACCTATAAAATTCAACTAAGAACCACAATTTGAGTAAAATAAAATCTTTTCACTTTTGCGATTATAAATTAATTCTAATAGGGTTGGTGAATCCCCCAAACAATTAAGATTTGAGTACAGTGAGATATAATTAATCATTTAAAGTAGAGCCAAGTAAAATCAAAGCCAGTTCCTTAGTGTTCGTACGTTACAGGTAAGAGTTTTCACTTATTAATGTTATAATGGAAGAACAATCAAATAAAAAGAAGGTACCCCCCAACCCTGGGGAAAGGAAGGAGACTACTTTGAGAAAAATCAATGAGGAAATAGATGCCAAAAGAATAAAAAGAAACATCAAAGGCGACACCACGTGTAAGGTCAATAGCCTCAATACAAATCCTAACGGTAGTTTCAACGAACCAATGGACACGTCTGAAACGGAAAAAACCAGTGAAATTGCTAACGGTAAACTGTCTAGCGCTCCTAAAAACATCGAAAAAACAACAGTAACAGAAACCACGCCAATGGAAGACATCGAAAACTTCATGGCGGATACTTTAAACAAAACAGCTAAACCTAAAAACACCATTAAGCAGATGCTGAAAGAACATATGGATACCTTAAAGGAAAGCGACAAACAAACAGGGGAATCAACGAAAAAAGGACATAACATCAACAAATATGACACGAGGGAAAAATTCTTTGTACTAATGGACCTTTCCAAAGAAAAGGCTAATGAAAAAAATGAGACTCACTCCAATGGCCTTCTATTCAATGAACAAAAATATGAACATAAAGAACATAAAGGACATTAAACAGGTAGGATACAACAGGATTAAACTAATGTTCAACAAACCTGAGGATACCAATGAGGTAGTCATGAACGAAAACATCAAAAACTTTGGAGTGAGAGCGTTCATACCTAACAATTTTATAATGAGACACGGTATAATAAAAGGTGTTCTACTAAACATTACAGAAGAAGAGATAGTTAAAAATGGAATTCCAAGCAACTCACATGGCATTCAACAAAAGAATATAAAAATTTTGAACGTGTATAGGATAAAAAGAAGAGATCCGGAAAACAGAGATAGGTTCATACCAACACAAACAGTGAAGATATGATTCTCGGGAGATGAACTGCCGGACGAAGTCAGATTAGAATACCTGAACATGCCAGTAGAATACTACTACCTCAGACCAAAACAATGCTTAAAATGCCTCAGACTTGGATACACGCAATACTTCTGCAAGGAGTTTCAAGGAGAAAATAAAAGATATCCAAAATGTGGAGACAAGGAATGTCTAGACAAGGAGTGTAAAAATATGAAATGTTTTTTTATGTGGAGACCTAAATCACAGCGCAATGGACAAAACCTGCCCCAAATGGATAAACTACGATATGGAGATGAAAGTATGTTCCATTAGAAACGTAACACTCAAAGAAGCCAGGAACATCCTGAACAACGACAATCAATTCGAACTGCTGAAGGACAACGAATCCATGGATTCAGCGTTCCCACTACTATCAAAATCAAGAGCAACAAACAACAGAAGCTCGAACAATGCAATAAATAAATTAATGCTAAATAAACCATACACAAAAGAACAAGAACACGAAACACGTTCTTGTGTCTACTACTACAGTCTAACAATACGCTTATGGAGAAAAACACCCTAGCAGAAAACATCTTCAAAACAGCAAACCAAGTCACACCAATAGAAAAATTAATAAATCTACTATACAATAATTGTAAAAACCAAACCAACACCAAATACTTACAAATAGAATGAAACTTAATCAAGGAAACAATACAAACACTTACAAACCACTGTTAGAAAAGACTTAATACAAACAACTTACAATACACTGACTGGTTGACAAATAACAACACTTAAAAACATCGAAGATATCGAAAATATTAAATTTCTCCAATATAACATCCAAAGCATTTCCAAAAATAAAGATACACTAGAGTACATTATGTACAAAAACAATATAGACATTGCACTTCTACAGGAAAAACTTCTAACAAACAAATCACCTATCGTAAAAATCAAAAACCACCAACTAATTAACAAAATAAGAACAGAGAAAGAAGGAGGGGGAGCCTCCATAGTAATTAATAACAAAATAAAATTTAAAGAAATACCTCTAAACAACAGTGACATTGAAGCAATAGTAATTACAACAAATCAAAAACCAAACGTAAACATTTGCGGGTGCTATTTTCCCCCTGACCTAAGCAGCACAACTTTAAAAGAATAAATCCATCAAATTATAAAAGTGGTTAACGACAAAAATCTCTGCATAATTGGAGGAGACTTCAATGCAAGGCACAAAGACTGGGGAGACAAAACAAACAATGCAAAAGGAAACATCCTTAAATCCGTGTTAAACAAATATAAATTAGCACCCCTCAACACAGGCACGTTCACCTTCTTTAGGAAAACCAATCAACAGACCACACAAATGTCAGCCCCAGACATCACCCTGCCCAGGGATCTTTCCTTGGTCCGGACCTGTGGAACGTGTCTTACGACGGGCTACTGAGACTTGAGATGCCAGATGAGTCGCGCTTGGTCGGCTATGCGGATGATGTTGCGGCTCTGGTCGCCGGACGCACCGTTGAACAAGCGCAACTTAGGCTAGGTATGCTAATGCGCTGAGTGAGGGACTGGATGACTGCTCACGGGCTCAGTTTAGCACTGGAGAAAACTGAAGTGGTCATCTTGACAAAAAAGAGAATCCCTAGAGTAAGGATGATCAGTATTGGCGATATACAAATCGAATCGAAGCCAGCGGTGAAGTACCTGGGGCTACTGATCGACTTGAAGATGAGTTTCTCTGAGCAAATCAGGGCAACGGCTGAGAAGGCTGCTTCGGGAATATCGGCTCTGAGTCGACTTATGGCCAACGTAGGGGGACGCAGCCCATCAAGAATACGCCTCTTGATGAGTGCTGTAGGGTCAGTGCTACTGTACGGAGCAGAGGTATGGGGCGACGCTCTCAGCAAGGAGGTATACCGAAAACAATTGGCACAGGTACAGAGAAGAGGAGCACTGAGAATTGCATCTTCGTATCCAACAGTCTCCGACTCGGCGGTGAGAGTGATTGCAGGCGTGATACCTGTCGCCCTCCTTGCTAGAGAGCGCCGCGCTATTTACCTGCGCCGAAACGAGGATGCGAGGGAGATGGTTGTCCGCGAGGAGAGACAACGCTCGCTCAACAATTGGCAGCAGTCTTGGAGGAATTGCACGAAGGGAAGGTGGACTGCGCGCCTCATCTCGGATGTGAGACCGTGGCTGAATCGAAGGCATGGTGAGACTGACTTCTATCTGACCCAGCTTTTGAGCGGGCACGGGTGTTTTCAGTCTTACCTGCAGAAGATTGGTAAGTCACGGTCTCCCGATTATCAGTTTTGCCCAGGAGAGGAGGACAATGCCTGTCACACATTTTTTGCGTGTACCAAATGGGCCAGGCTGCGAAGGGAACTCTACAGGGAGACGGGAGAGCTCACCCCGGATAATATAGTTGTGGTGATGCTCGAATCAGTTGACAAATGGAACCAGGTGGCACATTATGCTCGGGCAGTCCTAAAAGATAAAAGGGACTCGCAGCAGCCGGAGGTGCTGGGGCTGGGGGATCGCTCTTCTGGCATTTCCTCTTCCCCTCTCCCCTCCCGCTAGGAAAGGGACTCCCCAGCTTAAAGGCGCCCCACGGCGTAACAAAACGAGACCTGGCCCGAAGTAATGTGTCAAACGGTTCCAGGCTAGGTTCTCAGGTAGACAGGGGAGGTGTTTAGTGGGTAGTCCAAGGGTATCCTCCATGGGAGTCCCACACTGCCAGACTCGGCGTGCGTAAATGCCTTCACCTCCCTACCACAAAAAAAAACACATCACCCTAACAAACAATTTAAACTACTGGAATGAATGGAACACCAAAAAATACAAAATAGGCAAGAGTGAGCACGTCCCCATTGAATTCACACTGCAAGTTGAAAATTGGAACAAAAAGAAAAGACGAATGCCAAACAGAAATAAAATCATGGAGGACTTCAACACGATCAATTTCACTAACGATCTTGAAGAAAATATGAAGAAAATCAATGAGCTAATTAAAAGCAACCAGATAAGCGCGAAGAAATTCAAACACCGTCCAAAACCATGGTGGTCAAAAGAGATAAACATCCTATGGAGGGAAAAACGAAAGCCTGGACAAATTTCCGAAAAATGAAAAATAACGAAAACGAAGCAAAGTTTCTAGAGAAACAAAATAAATGGAGAGAAACTGTAACTAAGGCAAAAAGAGAACTGTGGGATCAAAAAATCAATGAAATAAACCAAAGTGGAGATATAAAACAGTTTTGAAATTTGGTCAATACAATCAAGAACAGCAACAACAACAACCCGAGATCGCAATGGGAGACCGAAAACAATAAAGACTTCCTCCAAATAATTGAAAAAAACATCAAGCGCTAAATACCAACTGGACTCCTTATATACCCAACAACATAGAACTAGCTGAACCCTTTTAAATACACGAACTACTCATAGTACTAGATAAACGTAAAAAAATATCATCTCCGGGACTGGATGCAATTGATTACAATATTATAAACTCCCTAAACCATTACAATAAATCAGCACTAATTAACTCTATAAACGACAGCTTCAAAAATAACAACATACATAATGAACTAAGAGACATCAAAATAGTAGCTATCCCCAAGAAAAACAAACCATTGCACAAAATAGAAAGTTATAGACCTATCTCTCTCATAAGCATCCTGCTGAAAATAATTAACTGCCTAATAAAAAATAGGATTGCTAGTGACATTGAATACCAAAACATCCTGAGCAATTTCTGTTTTGCTAATAGAAAAGGCAAGTCAGCAATCTCATGCATAAACACGGTATTACACCTCCTCAACAAAGACAAGAGAGCAAAAAACATCATGATTATCAACTGTGATATTTCTAGTGCGTATGAGAGAGTAAATATTCCGGAACTCTTCAAAATCATGTCCAACTTCAACATCAAGAATGATTATATCTCGTGGATCTTAAACTTCCTGATGTACAGGAAATTACATCTAGGTAAGGATTCGACCGAAATTAACAATGGACTTCCGCAAGGGGACGTACTAAGTCCACTCCTCTTTAATCTCTACACATCTAGCCTCCATAAAATCACTGACAGTCAAACTACACTCATTCAATTTGCGGATGACTTTCTTATCATAAGCAAAGAAAAAAACAGACCCAACAATCTCAATAATCTAGAAAAAAAATTCAACAAGTTCACAGAACTATGTAACAGGCTAAACCTCCCATTGAACTTGGAAAAATCGCAAGCCATAGAATCCTACACAAACAAAACCCACCCCAACAAAATAAAATATGGAAACAAACAACTAGATTGGGTAAAAATTTCACCTTCCTAGGCAGAAACTTTAATAATCAACATCACTTCAATGAATTCTACAACAAGTCTCTAAGTAAAGCAAACAAAACAATCAACATAGCTTTCAAGATCAGCTCCCCCAAACATGGCCCCACCCCCAAAAAGGCATTAAACACCTTTAAGTATCTAATAAGACCGGTAATAGAAAGCAATCTAACAAACATTGTTCATGCTCCAAATTATGTTCTAAACAAAATAGACAGTCTGAAAGCCAAAGCCATAAAACGATGTCTCGGGGTACCTACAACTTCGCCAAATATACTAGCGCTTGCTCTAGCTAAAGAATTACCAGCCAGACTAAGAGCTGAGCAACTCCTCGCCAAAGAAATAGGAAAAAACCTATACCGCCAAGACTTCAAAGAAATGATATCGGAGAACCAAAAAAACTCGAACTATGCCACAGTTTACAAAAAAACATGTCGACATCTACAACAACACCTGTTTGGGTTTTGCACTACCAAACCCACACAACATAAATTTTCAAACTAATAGTTTCATGCACAACATCCCCAACAACTACAAGAC
This sequence comes from Odontomyia ornata, assembly GCA_963969285.1. Taxonomy (NCBI): domain Eukaryota; kingdom Metazoa; phylum Arthropoda; class Insecta; order Diptera; family Stratiomyidae; genus Odontomyia; species Odontomyia ornata. The sequence continues at coordinate 378,311,235 of OZ017739.1, read as the reverse complement.
AATAAACTACGAAAACTTCAACAAGTCGATTGAAGCAGTACTACAAAACCTCACTGGTAACAAAGCTAAGATATATTTCATGGATGCGGCAAAAAACAGACTAGGCACTTGTTTTGTCATACACTGCTATAACTCCAAAAAGACACTAAAATACAGCTTGAACGCAGACTCTACAGCAGCAAATGCAGAACTAAAAGCAGTCCAGGAAGCTATAAACAACGCGGATGCTGAACCCACCAACACCATAGCCATATTTACCGACTCCAAAAACACAATGAAAGAGATCATAAAACACAAACCACAAACTCATCACAGAAAAAATCAGAAAAACAATCAACAGTAGACCTAACTCACTACTAGTATTATACTGGATACCGAAAGTGGAAAAATTTCACAGCTTCGAATTGGTTGACAAAGCAGCTAAACTGGCCACAATCGAAGGCGAAGAGGTCGACTCATTTCTGGAATGGGACGCCTCTATCAAAAAGATTAATGACTCTGTGGCGTCCACATGCTCACCGCAAGGAGCGCATCAAGCAGTTGGTGAGTTAGTGAATTTCACAACTCATGTCAACGAGACGCTCACTTGGTTCTCAACCTCCGACGAGTCAAGTCGCGCGCGCCAACATGTAGTCCTACACTACATCCAATTTCTATAGTTGTAACTCTGTTCATTAGTTTTAGAATAAAGTTATATTTGTGTTTACTAATAAAGTATTATTCTTTCTTTCTCATGGGGATCGCGCATAGCTTAATAACAATCCCCATAGTGGTGACCCCGTTTTTGTTCACGTTTTTGTTCGCATTTTTGTTACACGAGTCATGTGCTCGCCATCTTTTTATTATCGCCGCAGGTCGTAGCTTCACGAGTCAGCGCAAGACGCCACATGCAATCCCGACATGCCCGATCACGCACCGACCCCCATACGCATGCCCGAACAAACGCCGCGTTCGCATGTGTACGTCACACCGCCTCGATCGCATGTTCGATTGCGCCGCCAACACGCCGCACAGTGTCGCATGCCCGACCCCGCACCGTGTCGCATGCCCGACCCCGCACAGTGTCGCATGCCCGACCCCGCACAGTGTCGCACGCCCGACCCCGCACCGTGTCGCATGCCCGACCCCGCACAGTGTCGCATGCCCGACCTTGCTCGGCAACATTCACGACAAGCGCATCTTCTCAACACGTGCTACGCAACCCGCCATTGCTCCAGCCTCATTTACGGCATTTTTTCAACGCCATTTTTGGATCGTGACATTCTCATCGAAATGTCACTTGGGAGGGAGTACTGTGGCGTCCACATGCTCACCGCAAGGAGCGCATCAAGCAGTTGGTGAGTTAGTGAATTTCACAACTCATGTCAACGAGACGCTCACTTGGTTCTCAACCTCCGACGAGTCAAGTCGCGCGCGCCAACATGTAGTCCTACACTACATCCAATTTCTATAGTTGTAACTCTGTTCATTAGTTTTAGAATAAAGTTATATTTGTGTTTACTAATAAAGTATTATTCTTTCTTTCTCATGGGGATCGCGCATAGCTTAATAACAATCCCCATAACTCCATTAACATCGAATGGCATGAATACTACCGAAAAAACATCAAAAACCTAGCGTACAGCCCTTGGCTACAAACGGACCTTATTTTCAGAACCAAACCATGGTTCCACGATTTCACACCAAGCAGCAACACGCAAAAACAAATAAACAGAATTCTACTCAACCGAGCCTACAATCACAAAAGATTAAAAAAAGCAAAAATAGTTCCATCCCAAGGATGTAAGTGGTGCGACATAACAGACGATCTTGAACATAGAATTCTAAACTGTGAACACATTGAAACTCTAAGGAACAAGTATGAAATCTTTCAAAAAAAACTATCCAATAGCAAAATCTTTTAATAAAAACAACGAGAAAGCACTAACTCAATTAATCGCCTTTCTTCAAGAAGCAAACTTAGAACTTCAACTTCATACGAATAGTCCTCTCAATTCCCAAAACTTACTTTTAACTTTCGAAGAAAAGCACTTGATCCAATAATCTACTAGCCATTCCAAACGGATACTAACACACTAACACAGTAAAATCACAAAACCAATAAAGAAAAACTGGAAAAAAACACTATATTGGTGGCTTGTGCTCTTAAGCCAAAGCCAATACACACACCTAACGTAGGTTAGGTAGAAGGAAAAAAAAAGAGATTGGCCTTGTCTGAGGACACGTGAATGCGCTGGCAGGCTAGCGTTGCGGTGTCGTGGGGCGGGTTCTTTCCCCCTAGCACAAGGACCCACCACAAAAAAATTTCGCATTCACGAATTAAGAATTGTCAAACATGCCGATCGACTGGTGTCGAGGCCGAGGTAACCTACTCAGGGTTGAAATAGATTGTGCAAAGAACAAGTTGGGCCGAGCAAAAACGGATGGACTAGCGGAGACTACGTCATTAACGACGATCCTTATGGCCCACAAATAAGAGTGGGGCATCCAGATGGAGGTGGTGCCCCCTCGCACCCTCCCAACAGGATCAAGATCCAAACGTAGACGTGGCCATGTGTTTCCCATTTGAGTTAAAAAACTCTTACAAAAGCACTTTGTATGACTCTGCCCCTCAAATGAGAAGCACAAACGTAACCAAGTTTTGCTAACCCTATATCATAAAAGGGCACGCGAGCGGAAGGCCACTCTACACGGCAAGAGCCCCTGCTAACAAAAGAAACGAAGGAGCGCGCCCGATGGCGAGCCCATATCAGCGGAAAAGCCTGCCATCGATGCGGATTCTATAACCGGTCAGGTATGAGGGAATGGATCTTTTCGATTATCTTTTCATTTTTATTCCATGATAAGTGACCAACAACATGAAAATGCTAATTGTGTTTAACAGTAATTGCAAAAATGAATTCAAATACGGGTCATACATGTAAATAACCAAAAATGTAAATTAAGTCAAAAATAGAATTTAATAAAAACAAAGAAAGTAAAATTTAGAAAAGATGAGACAATTGAATGAGTTTCAAAGGGGTGTAGAGCTGATCTTTATGTTGAATCGTGCATGTTTTCTTCTTTTGATTTTCACATTTAAAAACTTGGTAACGACCGCTTCCCCAAGACTTCATAATTTTATTTTTTATAACATATCAAAATAATCTAAATGTAGAACGTTACAGTCATTTCATATATTTTTGTTTTTTATAAATTAAAAATTTTTAATAAAAATTAAATAGTAGAAGTAATATTTACGATAATATAGACAATAAATTTTAATACAAAAAATTTAGAAAAAACAAAGGGGTGCTCACCTATATCCTCGCCGGGCGCCCGCTGATGATATGGTGGTTTCACATTGATCGTTGCTATTAACTTCAAATCGGGATACAAGTTTATAATGCGCACTTATAGCCCGCATAACTATTTACTACATGCCAGACACTATCTTTACAGTAAGGAAATCTGTTTTGACTATATTAGGGAGCTGATTTTTACACTTGGAGATGCTTTACCGAGCTTCAAATGTTTGAGATGATTTTGAGTTTTATATATTTTTGGTGGGAAAGAAATCCGAACGTGGCAAACTGTGTAGTGAATTAAAGTATCGGATTACAGCATGATAAACCTAATTATTAAGCAGAAAACTAGATACCCTACGCTTTCTTGCCTCTTTCGTCACAGTAAGTAAACTTTATTGAGCCTTTTTATAACCTGACATTACAGAGTATGCTTAATGACTATGTGACATTTGACAGTATATGGATGTCAAATAAACTTTGACGGTTAGAATATATGTATACTTATATTACATCAGTGTTTTTTTTAAGATGTATAGACTTTGACATTTGCTCTTATGGCTTACGACTTGAGTTGTTTGACAAATAAATACGTTAAAACTTAATCTAAATCTAACCTAAATATAAATTAAATCTATCCCTACATCTAACCTAAAACTATAAGCTGTTTAGTACAGCACTCGAATTTACATTTATGTATATTTATCTTGTGGTTTTATTTTATTACACTTATGCTAATTTACAAATATTTTGTTTAACAACGGTATGTGTCCGGTTCAGATGAAACGTAAAACACCGGTTTATTGGTAGTTACGGAATCAATGGGATCGTGGTGGTATTGTTCAAGGATTTTAAAGGGACATAGGTAGTAGGGATTATTATTTGCGGTGGTAGGCTCGAAAAGTGCGCGAATACATTGAAAGGGGTGCTCTCGCCACTTCTCGAGGCGTTTTTTAGACATTGCCAACATGTAGTGGAGAATCGGTTCTATCTCCGTATCTTTGTAAAGGATAGAATTCCTGTAGTACTTCTTATTAGGCCGTCTGTATTTGGATAGGCATTTCCTAAGGATCTTCCCCTCGAAGATTTGGATTTCTTCGGCCGCAGTAGGCGAGATTGTTAGCCATGCCGGAAACGCGTAGGTAATGATCGAAATAAAATTTTGGGTCGGAGTTCCACTCCTTAAAACCTCTGAATATGAGGTCCGATTGGAGTGAGGGGCAAAGTGGTGTTGGGTTGTAGGGGCTGGTGTAGCATTTGGGTAGCTGGGGAGCGGTGAGAATCTGTTCTGAGGTGCCGTCCGTATGGCTTTATTTTCGATTGCCCTGTCTAACAATCTTTTCCGTTCCGGACAGCCGGAAAAATTGGCTAGGTGCCCATGGGTCTTGCACATGGTGCAGAATGGCGCGGTTTCCGGCTTGTCCATATTTTTTCTGAGGCAGCTTTCGGAATTATGCTCCTCCCCACATGCTACACATCTCATGAGGAAACCACAATTGGTGGATACGTGCCCGAATCTTTGAAACCGATAGCATTGCACCAGATCACTCTTTTGGGGCGTTCCAATACGGCTCTCTGGTTCAAAATGAAGCGCAGCTTAGTTATTTCGTTTTTATCAGCTTGCGATCCCACTGTAATTCTAAATAAATCTTGGTCGATTTTATTCACTATCGACCATGTAGTTGTAAGTGGACTGACAGTCTGGAGGCCTAAATTCGGGATTTGTCTGGCTATGTCCTCTCCGCTCCAAATTCTGAACTAATACCACTTAGAATAACGACACATTTCTTCTTTTCTTTGGGGGTGAATGAGTATCCCACTGCTTCTGTGTTTTTAAGCAGGTTCATAATGTGGTCATGCGCCTCGAGTCTGTTCACTATGACTTTAAGTCGGGAGTTTGACAATTTTGTGATTCGGTACTCTAGACGGGTACCATCTGAAAGGATGTATCTGTCCATGATACCTTAAAGTACCGTTGCTTTTAAATTTTCAATGAATATTGGTGGAAACCATACCTTCTTTGCCCGACTGTTAGCCGCGTCTGAGTTATTATTTTGGCTATTGTTTGCCAGTGCGCTGAAAGGGTTAGCGCTAGGTGTGGGTGGAACTGGTATAGGAACCGGGGTTTTACGTTTGGTAACTAATTTACCCTTTACTACTATAAATTCATTTACCTTACAGTTAATGAGGTTTATATCTTCGTTGAAGCTTGAATTCTTTGCTATTGTATCGTCCGCATCCATCATGTCCGAAGGTATTTCCTTGCGGGCGGCTTTGGTCTTTGGTTGCTCTGCCATCGTGTTTGCTTGCTCCGCTATCGTGTTCGCTTGATCTGCCATCGTGTTTGCTTGTTGACAATAACTACTCCATTTTCCCGCCTTTGTAATACTAGCCACGGCGTATTTTATGGGCGCTCACCCAAGATGAAGTTTCTGCTTTCTTCCGGTCTTCAACTTTCAAACTTTATGTATATGATCTTGTTCAAACTTTATGTATATGATCTTGTTTTCTAATAGGTTTTTTTATAATTTCAATATTGACTAATTCACCCGCGTGTTGACCATTACAACTTCCAAACATCAAGCGAAAATCCCTCTTTCGTCACACAAGCTGAGAAAACTGCGTGCACAATACTAAACGACTCGAAACTAAACTCCTTAAAGTAAGTCGCAAAGTGCTGACAAGCGGTTCCTATTTCACCATTTCCACTGTCCTCAGCGCTGATTGCGCCACATCAATTTTTCGGTTATAGAAAATTGTCAACTTTTCCAACTTGGTACTGCTGTATTTAGCCGTTAATGCAACATTATGATTTTCTTCATTGCCCGAAATTTCATCAAGATATCTAAATTTGGGTATGATATTATTCTAATGCACTTTTCTAATACTTCAGGCGCTTGTACTTCAAAGGTATTGTTTTGAATGTGTTTCATTGTTCCGACCGCAATTTAAAACGAGTCCTAATGGCAGTTCATTTGCCTCAAACGTCACTGAATGCTGGCTTCTTCCAGCGAACTATTATATGCGTCACAAGTAACTGCTAAGTTAGTTTTGGTGCCGATGAACATGGTTTTCGCTACAAGAAATGAACTCTTTGACACAAACCCGAAATACCTTCCACCTCACATTTCACCCAAGTAATCATCTTGCCAAAGTATACTAGTTTCAAGTTTATTTCTTTGATCAATGGATAATACCATGGAAAACTCGTAATCAAATCTTCTTTGCTCTAAATTTCCATCAACGGCAATCTTTTTAAAAATTAATTCGTGAACACTATCACATCCATGTCTATTCCACTTAAAACTTTAATGGGAAGCGAGGGAACACTTTTTGTTGAAGTTTTACTAATGGGCAGGTATTGTGGGGAAGAATTGAGTCACTTGCACGAGAACACCATCACTGAGCTCGTAAATATACTATCTGAAATAATCCGCAAATTTTCTTTTACGCCGAGTAATTTCTATTCTTACCGGCCGTTCTCTGCATACTCGCCGTGTCGCGGTCGTAAGTCAACTCCACGATGCAAACAATATTCTATCAAAAACCGTTGGTAATAGTAGGTATGGACGAAGCTCCTTAATTTGGTTTTTGTATATTCGCGGATTATGAGAAACAGCAACCTTCACACATACTCATACAGAAGGCGGTCGAGAAACGTTCGTCGTTTATTGGGTCGTGAAACCGTACGATTCACTGCACTGCAGCTGCCTTTATGGGACCTCACTTTTTTAATTACATCGTAAAAACGTCCCAACAAGTATTAACTAAAACGCAATGTTAATAACTTCACACGACACCAACCCAAATCGCGAAAAACTTCTCAAATTAAAAGAAAGGATATATCCAACAAAATTTCGCGAATTTGCCGTGGCTCTTCACGATCTCCGTGAACCTCTTTCCTCTTTTTCGCGTCCGACTCCGAAACTCCCGCGCTATTGTCAATCCAGCCGAGTCTGCATCCCACAACGGTGGGTTTCCCCGCCCAAGCAGATTTTTCTCTTATCTTGTCCGTCGTCCACCGTATCGTCACGCTGTTACGGTGGATGAAGACGAGCCCCTTGCTCAGCCACTGTAGATTGCATTCAGCAATGCAATCCGTAGAATGCTGTATTATTGCAGCGTTCCCATACTCGAAATTCTATGTGCAGATTTAAAATTTTTTTAAACAAAACAACTGAAGTAAAGAAAATTTAACTGAAGTAATGAAAATGAAGATTTTAAATAATAAAAGTTAAATCTCATGACGAATATAATTAAAGGGAAACATTTAAATTTTAATATAAAGGAATATTGATATGAAATAACATTTAATAAAAATTATAAGAAGGAAACTCTACAAATTACGATTAATAATAAAAATAATTACATATTTGTTCAAATCTGCCACATAAAATTTTGAGTAGGGAATAGGAAAGTTTTCGGATTCTACATCTAGCACTCGATGCGTGTAGACGTGTTTTTAATTCGCTCCTGTCAAGAATTTTTATAAATTAAAATAATTTTTTAAAACGTCAATTAGAAAGTAATTTTAGAAAAAAAAATATTACATCATCGAACTATTCGAACAATTTATCGACTATCTGGATTTTACCTGAGAGAAAGTTTCAAAAAAGAAGAAAAGTTTTTTTCACCGGGAGGATGGAGGAGCCCGACGGCTTCCCACCGCTGGGGGACCCAGAGCCAGGCATTTCTAAAATGACAAATGATAAAATCATAAAGCGGAAAAACGAACAAGACAGCTGTGAGCATGGCAAGCGTATTACGCTTTCAAGTGAAGAGTACGAAAAAGTAACCAGGGAAAACGCAAAGTTTACTAAATAAAACGATGAATTGGAACTCCATATACAAAGTTTGATGTATATGGTCCGGATATCATCAAATGCGAACAAAACAAAAGTGATGAGGCCAAAGAATACGTCCGGCAAAGAAGAACCAATAACAACTAAGAAAAATGAGAAAAAGGAAACAACAACAAGCAAGACCAACGAAAAAACAGTACCAACACAGAAGACTCAAATATATAAAGCAAAATTGCAAGATACGAGCAAGACATCAATCCATGATGCTGGAAACATCCTGAGCGCAGGAGGAGCGAACGACAGCGCCAATTACTATGCGGTGCTGTCTGCAATGAACGGCGAAATGGACATCGAGAGTGCAACGATAGCGTAGGTAATATTGAAAGTAGTAATAATTTCATTCAATATTTAAAATCAAAAAAAAGGAGAAGGAGAAGAAGCCAACCAGTGTGTCTGCTGGTTCTCCCAATAAAATTGATAAGGTAAATGAGAAAGTTCCTCTAATTAACGCTTTTGGGCAGCGTGGAAGAGATATGGTTCGGTTATTGGCAGCGAACATAAAATCGATAACTTTGAAATCAAGAGAGTGACCGCTGATAAACTCACAATCAAGACAAAAACACTGGCTGATTTCAAACTGGCGAAAGATGCTCTTAATAGTGGCAAAGCTCCCCACTTCACATACACGCCAAAGGCGGAAAAAAATCAGACCTTCCTGTTGAAGGGCTTGGACTGTGGGGAGAATACAGTTGATCTCTTTGAAATGTTGTAGGGGGCAGCACCAGCTGTTAAGTTCATCAGTGTGAAAAATTTTGCTACAAGGAGATCAAATGTTAAAGGTAAAATATTACCATTTTATTTGGTCCAAATTTCTAACGTTAGCAGTTCAAGTGCTGTCCAACAGGTAAGGTACTTAAACTTTAGAGTTGTGAAGTGGGAACGCCTCCAAAAAAGGGAGGTCAACCAGTGCTACAGGTGCCAAAGATTCGGTTATTCGGCTGCCAATTGTGCCACGCACTATCGCTGTGTTAAGTGCAAAGATATTCACGCCCCCGGTGAATGCGAATTGGCTCAGGTAGAGCGAAAAGAAAACTTGTACTGTGTTAATTGCCGTATATTTGGTCATCCAGCATCTTATCGAGGATGCCCTCGGTATCAAGATGCAAGAGTTAAATTGTCCCCAAAACAAACCAAAGTAAATCACAATTTGTTACCTCCCAACTTCGTCAAACCCGGGGCATCATTTGCACTTGCTGCAAGAGGACCAGCAGACAACAATGTAAATAAAATAAATAATGTAAGTGGCAATCATGAGGTGCTTCTCAAAACCTACCAACAGATTGAATCTCTTTCAGATAAAACGAATAAACAAGGCAATTTTGTTTCAAAACAGTTTGTAATCCAGTTTCCATGGATAGGACTCGTCTCATCTCGATCAACGTCAACTCTGTTGTTACTATACATCCGCGTGATTATCTCCTTGAATTCATTGCTAAGCAAAAGCCTGACAACATGCTTCTCACCGAAACCCACCTCAATTCATGGCACTCCATGACATTCAAGGATTTTGAATTCGTAAGATACGATAGGGTAATAAGTGATGGGGGAGGTGGCACCGGGATATTGGTACGAAGACCCTATCGTTTCTAAAATATTGAAAAAGTCGAATTCAAAAGCTTTGAATCTCTTGAAGTGTCCGTTATGAAAATTTCACTGCCAGGTGGGGATAACTTCTTCGTTATCTCTGCCTATGCAACTAGTGGAACTGTTCTCAAGCTCAAGGAGGAACTCAATTCCTTGTTTGAAATACTCGAATTAAACAGGCTTCATAATTATTATATTCTTACTAGTGACCTGAGTGCCAAGCATACATCATGGCTGAACGCCACCAATAATCCTAGAGGTGTATTCCTGAAATCGTGGATAACAGAGAACCAAATTGAATACAGATGCAATTTATATGGGTCGGAGTTCCCCACATACCCTAGGACAAATTCATATTTGGACCTCTGCATTGCTGACCCAAGACTTGAATTCAGCTTTAATAGTCCTCAACGGAAACTGCAGGTGCTTCCTTACGATAGCGACCATAACGCAATAGTAATGGAAATCAATCATCACAGGGATGATTTCTTCGTCATTCCAGTTCAACACGAAAATCATCGGTTGAATTTCAGAAAAGCAGACGGGGGAAAGTTTCAGAAGAAGTTTAATCGTGAGTACCAGAAGCAATGTCCCCCTTCTGATGATGACAACCCTTCCTCAATGGTTCCTAGTGACAGGAATCTAACTAACGATGAAATAGATCTCTATTTGTCAAACTTAGAGAAGCTGACGTTGGAAACGATTGAGAAAGTCGTTCCCAGGATTAAACATCGAAACAATATGGAAGGATATAAAACACCAACCATCGCAAGGTTGAAAAGATTCAAAAGCCTTCTTCTTACACGCGTCAACAATATTTATCGACGATTTTTGGACTACAACCATCCTTCGTTGGCTTTGTTGAAATTACATCTGAAGAATGTCCGGAACTTAATCCGGTCATATTTCAGGAGTGAGGTTAGCAATCATTAGGCGGAAAAATTGAGGGTATTAGCCCACAAGACCCAGACGGCGTTTTTGCGAAAGTGAATAGCATATTCCGCAAGAAGTCTCGAGTGAAGGTATCGAATCTTGAAGCCACTAGTGACGAGATAAATCTTCTCGATACGGCTGGTATCGAAATTGACAGTACGAGTCCGGATAGAAATGGAAACAGGATTATTTGTGAAGGATTGGATAAACTTGCCCTGATTGGAACACATTTTGAATTGGTTCATCTACCAAACCCTGAGAGAGGGAATGAAATATTTTCAGAGATCGTTGAAGCAAAAGTTTCTGACTTCAAATCAAGCCTGAACGGCCAATCAATTCTTCCTCATACCGAGCTTGAATCTTATTGATGATTTTGTCAGCTATGAAGACTTGTGTTTCATATTTCACAGGATAAACAACAAGAAGTCATGTGGTACTGATGGTATTCCAAATGTAGTTCTCCGACATTTGCCTGAGGTTGAGCAATTCATATTTTCCAAATGAGTGGAAAAAGGCTAAGGTATTTCCGATCTTGAAGAAAGGAAAAGAATCTTCATGCCCTAAAAGCTATCGCCCAATCAGCTTGCTGCCTAACATCAGCAAGGTGTTTGATGTGATACTCAACAGAGCATTAAACGCCCACATTGAGAAATATGAGTTGATGCCGAATTGCCGATTTGGTTTTCGTGCCAGGCATTCGACCACACATGCAATAACGAAAGTAACCTCAGACATCTGTTGGAAACTAAATGATAGACAATGCGTTGGAGCATGTCTCATTGATATGGAGAAAGCCTTCGATACGGTGTGGTTAGATGGACTAGTTTTTAAACTTTTTCAGGACATGTTCCCCAGACACCTTGTCGCCATGATGTGCAATATGTTATACGGGAAATCGATTGTTGTAACTGATGGAAATCTGACAACAATGCGTGAATTCAACGTCTTGAATGGTCTACAGCAGGGAACAGTTACTGCGCCTCTGCTCTTCTCAATCTTCATTCGGAAGCTATTGAACGGCATTGATTTTAACGTCTCGCCAACGCGATCATTGGCAGCGTTTGCTGATGATCTGATCATCTATACGGCAGACCAAAAAGCTACAATAGTTCAGAGCAATCTCCAAAAAATGTTCAATGATGTACAGCTGTACACTGACAATTGGCGAATGAAAATCAATGCGCAGAAATGTGAGACAATCTTGTTTCGGACAACGCTGCAGGGGGTCAGTCAAAACCTGAAACGTAATTGGAAAGATTTCCACATCATGGCTGGCGAGAGTAGTACAGAACGAGTTCCACATAAATCCTGTGTTCAATACCTCGGTGTTCATCTCGATCAGTATTTGTACTATACTGAACATGTCAAAATCATGCTCAGTAAGGCACTCAAAGTAGTCATGGCCCTACGAAGACTCTTTCATTCCAAATACATTGATCATAAGGTCAAAATTATCTGTTACAAGAAACTGGTTAGACCAGTTTTGACATATGGATGTCAGATCTGGTACAACCAGAGCGCTAGTACTATGGAAAAATTAAGAGTTTTCGAAAGGAAATGTCTTCGTGCATGTACTGGTTTGTACAGAAAGCCTGAGACGGATTGGAAACATTATACATCGAATCGAAGAATTTATCAAACTGCTGAAGTGACGAGGGTCGATGTCTTCATATTGAAACTTCTTCGAAATCATATCGCAAGATCTGTGACTGTGAGTGAAAAGCCTTGGATTTCACAGCCGTTCCACCCTACAGACGGGTATATAGCGACTTGCCTCGCTACTGGCTTCGTTCCTCCAGAAGCATTCGTGTATTTGGACATGAATCGATATGTTTTTGATTCTGACGGCATCCCAGTCATATATCACATACATAGACGGGCCACTGATAAGAAGATAAAATATCCTCCGAATTTGAGTTCACGAGACCAACGATTTCAATGGAGATACTCATTTGCTAGATTCGTTGAAGCTGATCGAATCGAGACGGGGCAATCCAGGTAGCGGTGGCTGAATGACAATGTCTAAATTATTTGTGTTTATTACCAGTTTTTGTGTTTTTCGTTATTTAGTTTTTGAATTTCAGCTCATTATTGCTACATTTAGTATTGTTGTTAATTTTTGTTAAAAATTAGGTATAGGTTAGGTATATGTTATGCTTATTATATTAGGTTAGAGATAAGATTAAACGCTTTGGTTAGGAACATTGTCATAGAATTTTTTAATATAAGATAAAGTTTTTGATTGAATTTTATTAGAATTAAGTTAAACCATATTAGGTGTAGGATCAAAGTTCACTATTGTGTTTAAATTATAAATAATTTTAGGATAGTGTTGGTTGATTTTTTCTTCTTTTTCCAATTGAGTTTCAAAATATATAGTAATCTTAATTAATTGAATTCGCTAGAGTTTTTTTGAAGAAATATGTTTAATGATAACGTATAAATTTAGAGAGCCATTTGGGCCATTAAGTTTCTGTATATTTATTGTTTGGAATTTGCTTTAGATTCTTTGAAAATTTATACCGATTAGTATTGAATAAGGCGCTTTTGACTTTGACTTTAGGAGAGTTTTCGAGCAGTTTGCTTGTGTGACTACTCGATTAATTAACCGACTTCCAAAGGAAAGAAGGTTATCAATTCATCACGTATATTTTTTTTGTTTTTTTTGTATGTTTACGCATAATTTTTAAACGGAGATAGATAGAAGAGTCCTGTTTTTGGCAAATGATACGTCTTTCTTGCAGTTAGGTCCAGTTTAAAGGATAAGAAATTCAAGTGATGGTAAAGGACTTTTACCGTTAAAAATAAAAATTTCTGACTTCCGCCCGGATTTTTCAGCATAACTGATCGACGGGTGTAAGGATTTTGATTGTAGATGTTTTAAATGAAGGACAACATATTGATCTAAAATATATCGGAACAGAATTGTGATCCTTTCAAGGAGTCTGTAGATTTTAACAGTTCAATATGATACATTGATGTCGAGAAATTGAATTTAAATAATCATTCGCACGAAAAGTGCCAATTAGTTGGCACTCCTCAAGGATTTGATGGAAATACCGAGTCCTCTGATGACGGATGATAAAAATGATCCATATCCTAAATTTTCTGCATAAACGGTACATTTTAGCCAACCATTTCTACCGGAAATAACCAATAAATTACTTCTAAATGTGGCATTAATACAATTCAACAATAGTTAGAGGGAACATTTCAGGATGCTTTTCTCTTCCGAATTCATTCTTTGCTTACCGATGAGCTTAGTAAAGGATCCTTCTTACATCCTTAGACTTAAACGCTACACATAGGATTTATAAAACCCTCCGAAGAAATAATAAGGACTCAGTGATTGCAAATTATAGAGTTGATTCGTTACTTTCCAGTTAATATTATATATTACAACATATGCCCAGAAATCTGAAATTAGTAATTTCCATGCTAAAGACCGGCGAGAATCGCAACCTTAAAAGAGATACTTTTCTTTCTATAACTGTTCATAACTTTACAAGTGAAGATGAAAATGCATAGCCGAGTTTTCATTGAACTATAGGGTATAATTCTCTTGAAACTTTCATGAAAATTAGGTGCCATAGTTGACTGAAAACAAAGGCGATGGGTATCAAATAAACGTGAACGAATGATACGGCTAAGAAGGATCTTTTTAAGTAAATTTCTTGAGATTGATTCTGGAGTAAACTTTATGTTTACATATATAAATACATATGTCTATATATATTGTTACATGCACGAATAATTCTGCGAGCTATTGTTGCAATTGTTTTCACAACCATTAAGAATCTCATAATCAACAAAGTGAATTTACTCGAAACCACGAGAGCCCACCAAGCATGATCGACATCTGAAAGTGACGTCACTTCATTCATTAAGCTGCTCGAATATACCAAGTACCTCCCGGCATTCATTAGAACCGCGATAGCAAAAACTGCGTGAGTGTGGAGCGAATAGAAGATCGAGTAATAGGAAAGTGATTTTCGTTGATTGTGAAGTGATTTTAGAAGACAATTGCGATAGAAATTTATGGACAAATGGTGGTTAGACTTTTAATAGTGAAAATTAAAATTGTGAAATAGTTAAATAAGTGATTGTGCATTTTTAAGTAATGAAATAAACTCTTTTAATTTAATTTAAAAGAAATTGCGTTTTCACTTTCCTGGAACATTAAAATTATTGGCCGCGAACCATAAGAAAATTTTGGAAGTGAAAACGTTTATAAATTTTTAAAGTGCAAATTAACGTGGAAACTGGTGGAAAAATAGCTGTAACAATAAAAATGCCAGGAAACTTACATCTGAAAATTGATCAATTGACCATTTGGAGCTCAAGGAGGAAATGGAACAACGAAATCTGGCTACACAAGGCACAAAGGTCATACTGATTGCACGCTTGCGTGACGCGATCGAGTCGGAAGGCGTGAATCTGGATTCGGGTGAGCCCTGAGATGCGCAACAAGGCGCAGAAGGTGGAGGAGTAGAAACAACTAAATTAAAGGAGCCAGAAAATGCGATAATGCAAATGTTAATGCTGATTCAGCAAGAGCAGCGACAACATTCATCCAATTTAACTGCGAAGCTAAATGAACAATCAACGAAGCTAAGTGAACAATCAGCGAAGCTAAATGAACAGTCTTCTAGTTTAACTGCGAAGCTAAATGAACAATCAGCGAAGCTGGACCACCAAGCGATCAAAACCAAGGCAGACATCACACAGAAGCTGGAGAAACAGTCAACCAAAATAAAAGTGGAGCTCGGTAGTCTGAACAAACAAATTAAAGATGTCGAGAAAAAGGTTGACTAGGTCGAGGAAAAGGTTTACCAGGTCGAGGAAAAGGTCAGCCAGGTCGAGGGGAGAATCAACAACGAGATGGAAAACATGAAAAGGGAACTGGAAGCAGCATAGGCAGTAGTAACCATCTCACCAGCCCCGCTTACAACCGCAGTGCAAAGCTCGTCCAGAAATGTGAAAGCACCAATATTCGGTCTGGAGCATTTACAAAACCCAGTTTGAAGCCGCCAGGGCAAATCACTGGAATGAGCAGGAACGAGCAACTGCATTAATTCTTGCTCTGAGAGGCCCAGCTGCCGAGCTTTTGCAGACTATCCCCGCCAAGTTGCACTCCAACCCGGCTGCTATAATGAATGCGCTCGACATGCGTTATGGAGACGATCATCTGAAGCAGATTTATCGTCACAGCTACGGCATCGGGTGCAAAAGTCTGGCCCAACCTTACAGCAGCTAGCCCAAGACATTGAGCGACTGGCACTTTTGGCTTACCCAGCCTACGACCCAGAACATCGAGATGATGCAGCAACAGAAGCATTCATCAGCTCACTAAAGGACCCGGAATTGCAACAAGCCGTGCGTTCAGCCCAAAAGCAAACGGTTAAGGACGCATTGGCTTACAGTCTGAACTTTGAGGCAGCAAAAATTGTGACTCGTACCACTGCCCGGGTTCGCGAGGTAGTGACAGACGAGTGCAGGTGTGAGCGCGTCGAAATTGAGCGAGAGCCGCAGGTAAATGGTGCGCCTAGATGCTGGAATTGCGGAGGGAAGGGGCACCTGCAAAGAGACTGCAAGAAGCAAAGAAAACCGAGCTATTGTCCAGGGTGTGCAGCTAGGAGAAGTCAGGAGCCCAGAATGGAAGCCCTTCAAACAGAGAGGTCGGGAAACATGTAAGAGCCAACTTCGTGGGGCAGAGGTTGGCTAGGAGGATCGACGTCCCCAGCACCACCATCGCCGTGTCAAGACTACATCGTGGAGAAGCGGACTTATGCCTTCCGGGTCAAGTTGACGGAGAACACTGCAACATAACAATCGATACTGGTGCAACCCGATCGATCATCCGACCAGACCATGTGAGACAACAACTACTCGTACTTCGACAGAGCAGGATTTTCTCACTAAGGATAGCTACGGGAGAAACTGCACCTGTCCATGGAGAGGTCAACCTACAGATACAGTTGGGAGACCTTGCGTTCCGACATAATTTTCTGGTCGCAAACATTATGGATGTTCAATGAAAATTCACACATAATTGCGCGCATCAACAAATTCTAATTTCCACGCGCGATTAACGTTCAACGTACTCTAGACTGCACCTGAGCCGACTTAATATGCAGTCTGCACATTCCAAACATTTTTTATTTCCGCGCGCGATCAATGCCCCAATTACAAATAAATTAAATAAATTAATTAGTGTAATATGCATACTACGAAAATTTCATTTCCACGTCGATCATGAACTTTTTGCTGACCACGACATCAAACATGTGACAAGCTGCAATGAGCTCTAGGAATTCTCAACGAATTAGCACTAAGGCAATGACCGCGCTACGGACTTTGCGATATTAAAAATTGAATACTTGTAAAAATTGTACTATGAAAGACTTTAATAATAAAATTATGTTATCAGTTGTTCAACAGGTCTTTTTGAGAAGCCAGACGAAACGCCGTCTGACTAAAGGGCAACTGTTTTATATATTTGCTTTTTGAACATTTGGTAATCCCGACGGGATCAACATCATATTTCAAATTTTAATCTACTTCCAGCTTCAGGATCAGGATGGAGGAATCACAGTTATCACTTATGGCAACCAAGCAGAAGGAGTTGGGAGACGAATTCCAGCGAATAATCAGCAATTACAGAAAGGATTCGTCCAGCCGCAAGACTCCCAAATACCTCAAGGCTAAGCTAGCATAGTTGGGACAAGGTTCAACGCAACCCACCAGGAGCTGCAACCCCACGCAGGGACTTATCCGCAACACCCGTATTTTCAAGCGCAGTATTTCGCCAAGGTCAGCGCGGAGTACTCAAAAGTAGAGGAGTATATGCAACAACTTCTGCGCACACTCGAAGCACCATCAACGTCCGCACCAGATGCATCATTAGGATTGAAGACTGACGTGCAGGGGCCGAAGGACTCCACTGCGTCCGACCTTCAGATCACTAAACAACTCATCAGGCGTTTTGGTGTAGTCACGCAATCCATAACGCACCTTATCGAGGGAATCGACAGCATCAAAGTCGGCCAATCTAGACAATTTTATGAAGTTAAGTTGGTCACTCTCCAGCGGCTCTGGGACGAGGCCCGAAAACTGCATCAGGACATCTGTGAGAGCGGCAACGTGACAGCACTTGGCTACACTTCAAGCAGCTACCTCAACATCGAAGATGCGATCCAAGAGGCGATAATCTTCCTCAACCAATGTCTGGCAAGAATTCCAGTCACAACTGTGCCCGCCACAGTTACGCCCGCCATACAGGCATCGGTCAACTTGCCAAAAATCACACTACCGACGGTTGATGGCGATTATCTTAAGTGGAAACAGTTCCACGATCTGTTCGAACAGATGATTCACGACCAACCATTTAGGAATACCCAGAAAATGTGATACCTGAAAAATAATGTGACCGGTGAAGCTGAGCGCCTAATTTGTCACCTCCACCTTTCTGACGGTAACTATGCCATCGCGTGGGAAAAACTACAGGCACGGTACAATAACCAACGAATCTTGGTTTCGTCACTCATCGACAGGCCGGTACCACAATCAACAGTTGTCAGTGAATCCGCTGCATCAATAAAGGGATTCCACGACACAACCAAAAAGTGCCTGTTAGGACTAGCAACCTTGGGCATTTCAACAGGAGGCTGGGACCCCATCATACTTCACCTCCTGCTCAAGAAACTTGACAGAACAACACAAACGCTGTACGAGCAAATGCTTCAACGGCCTCGTGAAGTACAAACCATTGACGCCTTTCTCACATTCATGGAAACTAGATTTCAGTCGCTGGAGGCTTTAGGCAAAGAGAGACATTCACATCCACGAGTGAAACCAATATCCCTTGTCTCATCTAACTTCGCCGAAAGCTGCAGGATATGCACTGGGAATCACAAGGTTTTTAAGTGCGACCAGTTACTTAAACTAAGCCCACACGATCGACTTACTAAAATCAAGGGCCTTCAGCTGTGTATTGACTGTCTCAAGGCAGACCATGGTGTAAGTAACTGTCGATCAAGAAGCTGCTCTAAGTGTCAAGGCAGGCACAATACATTGCTCCACCATGAGAAGACAATTAACAAGACAAAGAGATCAGCCATGACAACCAGCAGCTCCCAATCGGTTACTCCTAGCCACACGACTTTAGCAGCCCTTACCAAGCAGACATCTGGTAGCAATTGGGAACAGCATCAGTCAACATCACTAATTATGCTGATTCAACTGAAGTTTGTACAGCCGTTTTAGATTCCAGATCTCAGCTCAACTTCATTAGTGCTCGAATGCTAAAGAGGTTGAAAATATCTGGATCAAATTCCAACATCAATATCTGTGGAATAAGGAAAACAGAAACACATGTCTCGAAAAGAGTGAGTATCACCATTTCCTCAAGACACTCCGGATATTCAACCCGATTGGAGGCATACGTCATGCCAACGATTGCTTCCACTCAACCGCCGTCATTCATCGATGTTTCTTCATGGCCAATTCCACCGAACATTCACCTTGCTGATTCAAGGTTCAACACTCCGAAACGAATCGACCTACTGTTGGGAGCAGAGTTTTACTGTGAGCTTCTTTCCATTGGACAGACAAGGTTAGGACGAAACCTACCAACCTTGCAGAACACCGTGCTCGGATGGATTGTACTTGGCCGTGTCGCAACAGGCGATACATCTGAACACTTCTGTGGAATCGGTATCAATAATCTTGAAGAACACATGGAAAGATTCTGGGCCATGGAAGAAGCACCGTTGGCAACGACCTCTAGTACTGAAGAGCCTGCGATCAATCTTCGACGAGACGGTGACGGACGCTTTGAAGTGAAACTTCCTCTGTGTCCTTGTTCTCGAAAGGAAGTTCCAAAAGCACCCAGATGCCAAAAGGGAATTTCATCAAGGAATACGCCGCTTTGGGTCACATGGAAGAAGTTAAGTCACCGATACCAGAGCTTAACTGTTTCTTGCCTCACCATTGTATACTCAAGCCATCCAGCAGTACCACTATGTTAAGAGTCGTATTCGACGCTTTAGCAAAGGCATCAAACGGCATCTCACTCAACGATATCATGTTGAAAGGCCCGGTAATACAAGATGACTTATTCTCAATCCTTCTACTTTTCAGGAAACACAAATTTGCCTTCTCAGCGAATATTGAGAAAATGTACCGCCAAGTGAATGGCACAACAGAAGACAGCCATTTAAAGCTCATCGTCTGGAGAGACAACCCTTGCGATCACATAAGGTATTATCGTTTAAAGACAGTGACGTACGGGACCACTGCCGCACCATACTTAGCGACTCGATGCCTGATGGAATTAGCCAATACATCGAAGAAGTCACATCCACTAGCGTCCAGGGCTATCAAAGGCTTCTATATGGATGGCCTAATGACTGGAAGCAACAGCCTCAAAGAAGCCGTAAAGATTCAGCGCGAGGTGAAAACGCTTTTGAAGTCAGCAGGGTTTAATCTGCGTAAATGGTGTGCGAATCATGAGCAACTCCTTGCATCAATGCCAAGCGAAGATAGCGAAGATAGAGCTCTCGGTCGATGGAGACATAGAGGACACCGTGAAAGCATTAGGATTGACCTGGAATCCCAAGCTAGACCATTTCCGGGTAACTACCATTTGGAACGAGCCAACTAAGGTGACAAAACGGACGGTTTTGAGTGACGTATCACGGTTGTTCGATCCGTTGGGATTCGTGAATCCAGCAATAACATTAGCCAAGATATTTTTACAGGAGTTATGGTCACTAAGACTCGACTGGGATGAAGCCATACCAATGGAACTCCACACTCGATCACCTCTTTGGAGGTGATGGTGGAAACGACCATCATTGGAAAAGGTGGCAAGACACATACAAAGCCCGGGAATCCACGTCTGCAATATTGAAGCAGGTCAAATTGCCAGTGCAGCTATTCAAGCGGACCTCTGATCTGGTCACCAAGTACAGTGACATCTTCTTAACAAGCCCGGATGGCCAAGGCCGAACAAGTATGGTAACTCATGGCATAGATACACAGGGAGCCAAGCCAATTCGACAAGCACCAAGACGTCTTCCTATAGCGAAACAAGGAGAGGTGAGCGAACTGATCTCGGACATGGAAAAACAAGGCGTTATCGAACCTTCTGTCAGTCCATGGGCCGCGCCAGTAGTTCTAGTAAAGAAAAAGGATGGTAGCACTCGTTTTTGTGTCGACGATAGGCAGCTTTACGACGTCACTAAGAAAGATAGTTACCCGCTTCCACGCATCGATGACATCATGGGCACCTTAGCCGACGCAAAATGGTTTTCTACACTCGATATCAAGAGTAGCTACTGGCAGGTAGAAATCGACAAGAAGGACCGAGAGAAGACCGCATTTTCAGTTGGGACCGGATTGTGGCAGTTTGTGGTGATGCCATTCGGGCTTTGCAATGCTCCAGCCACTTTCGAACGCCTGATGGAATACGTTCTACGTGGCCTAACCTGGAAAACCTGCTTGATGTACCTAGATGACATCATCGTTATCAGGGAAACTTTCGAAGAGCATGTGCGGAACTTAGAAGAGGTTTTCTCCCGATTGCAACTGGCAAATTTTAAACTTAGTCCCGACAAGTGTACCCTTTTTGCAGCTAAAGTAAAATACCTGGGACACGTCGTATCAGCAGAAGGGGTCAAAACAGACCCTGAGAAAATTGAAGCCGTGAAAAACTGGCCAACACCAAACAACAAGCGCCAACTACGAAGTTTTCTGGGTCTGGCAACCTACTATCGAAGATTCGTCAAAGATTTTGCCAAAATAGCTAAGTGTCTCCATCAGTTAACCGAGAAAAATCGTCCATATGTCTGGAATCAACAATGCCAGGTAGCCTTTGAGACCTTGAAGGAGAAGCTGTGTGAATCACCTGTGCTGGCATATTCAAAACCCGGAAAAATGTTTGTAGTTGACACCGATGCGAGCAACGGCGGTATTGGAGCTGTACTCTCCCAGCAGATCGATGGTGAAGAAAGATTCCTCTCGTATCACAGTCGAGTTTTTTCAAAAAGAGCTATTGGCTATAATGGAGGCCACCAAGCAGCTCCACAAGTACCTATATGGCCAGAAACTTGTTCTTCGAACGGACCATGCATCATTGAGATGGCTGCTCAACTTCAAAAGTCCCGAGGGACAAGTTGCGAGATGGATCGAAAGATTGCAGTCATACGACTACGAATTGTTCATCGGAAGGGCGGTATTCATGGAAATGCTGACGCTCTATTACGCCGCCCATGTCCAGCTAACTGCAAGCATTGCCGACGGATTGAGGAAAAGGAACCGCCCGTTGATCTGCGATTGATAACGACCGAATTTGATGAAGGTTGGTCACCGGAGGAGATTCGAAATGCCCAGTTAGCCGATGAAGACATCGGACCATTGCTCGTATGGAAGGAGACGACTGGGTGACCTGAGCGGAAAGACGTTTCAATGCATGGCGCAACCCTGAAAAGCTATTGGGCACAATGCAACTCCCTTCAGGTGGAGGGTGGCGTACTCAAGCGGAAATGGGAAACGGCGGATGGCAGCTCCTATAGGATGCAAACTTTACTACCCAAAAGCCGAGTCCACAATGTGGTTAAGGAGATGCACGAAGGATTCTCGGAAGGCCACCTTGGCGTTAACAAGACTTTAGCGAAATTGCGCGAAAGGTTTTACTGGCTCCATGCTCGAGAAGACGTAGAGGACTGGTGCCGTAGATGCACAATTTGCGCTGCCGTCAAAGGTCCAAAGCGACGACTTAGAGGACAAATGCAAACCTATAACGTGGGGGTGCCATTTGAAAGGATTGCTGTTGACATCGCTGGACCCTTTCCTGAATCTGAATGGGGAAATCGATACACGCTGGTTGCGGAAGATTATTTCAGCAAGTGGCCCGAGGTCTACCCCATTCCCAACCAGGAAGCAGC